>OVBE01001445.1:0-36777 GCA_900406425.1 Iberis pinnata | reverse complement strand
TCTTATCACCACACCACATGTTTCTACTACTGAACAAGTCGCGGATTTGTTTACAAATGCATTACCTCGACCCACATTTGATCGACTAGTGCTCAAGTTGGGTGTTCAAAGCTTAGAACCTTCAACTTGAGGGGGTATCAAGGATATATTCTATATTCCTATATTTAAGGAGACATATTGTTTAGATTTGACTTTATCTTTTTACTTTACTACTTGTATATAAATTAGTCTTTGATTTTCATTAATAAACAAGATGATTTTCTACCAAATTACATTAAATATTTTTTTTTTGGTAGAACCATTAAATATATTTTGGTTTAAACCCAAAGAGCTTACAAATTGTATATGTTTAATAAAACGTTAAGACATATAATTAGAAACTCATAATTCAAGATTTAAATTTTGGATTAAAACATTTTAACAAAATTTTGAATTAAGACACTTTTTAGGGTTGTTTAAAAAAAGTTTTAAGAAAAAAATCTTGAGAATATACTATTTCCATGTCGTCATTTATGGTTGTTTATAAACTATTTTGACAGAAAAATCTTTGGAATATCTTTAATTACGATTAAAGATATTAACATTTAAAGTATTATTTAACTAACAGTTAACAATATATATTAATATAACAAACAAATATAAGCCAATTAACATATTTAGCCTAAATATGTCATGTTCACATCATCGTTTATTAATCATTTACATATACAAAAATTTATGTAAATGATATAATAATAATAATAATAATAATAATAATAATAATAATAATAATAATAATAATACTAATAATAATAATAATAATATGTTACAATAAATAAGTTTGAATTCTTATTTAGCTATTTTTTCAAACTCATAAATAAAATGACATAATATGATATAATTCGTGTGCTATATATTTTAATACACATTAAATGATATAATAATATGCTACCATAAATTTATTTACGAAAAGTTACCAATTAAAAGTGCATTAATTTAAGTCAAAATTAAATTTTGGATTATTGTTGTTTATAAATTGTTTTTACAGAAAAAGCTTTTGAATATTTTTTGTTATAATTAAAGATATTAACATCTAAAATATTATTTAATTAACAATGGACAATATATATTATTAAGACAAACAAATATAAGCTAATTAACATATTTAGCATGAATATGCCATATTCAGACCATCTTTTATTAATCATATACATATACAAAAATTTATATAAATCATATAATAATAGGTTACAATAAGTAAGTTTTAATTCTCATTTAGCTAATTTTCAAACTCATAATCAAAATTATATAATATGCTATAATTTGTGTGCTATAGATTGTCCATACACATTAAATAATATAATAATATGCTACCGTGAGTTTATTTACGAAAAATTTCCAATTAAAAGTGCATTAATTTAATTCAAAATTTTAATTTTGGATTGTTGTTGTTTATAAATTGATTTTACAGAAAAATCTTTTGAATATTCTTTTGATATAATTGAAGATATTAATATCAAAAATATTATTCGATCAACAATTAACAATATATATTACCAAGAAAAACAAATATAATCTAATTAACATATTTGGCCCAAAAAAGGTCATATTCACACCATTGTTTAGTAATCATTTACATATACAAATATTTATGTAAATGATATGATAACAATAAGTTATAATAAGTAATTTTTAATTCTTATTTAGCTATTTTATTGAAACTCATAATTAAAATGATATATTATGCTATAATTTGTGTGCTATGGATTGTTTATGCACATTAAATGATATACTAATATACTGCCATAAGTTTATTTACAAAAAGTTTTCAATTAAAATTTAATTAATTTAGTGCAAGATTTAAATTTTGGTTAATTTAATAACATTGTTTAAAAAAATAAATTAAGGCTATTTTTAAATGTTAGAATTGACAATATTAATGATTACAATTATGAATGATAATTTTTGTAATATGTCATGTTAATTGAAGAGTATTATCTTAAATGACTCTTTGATTGTATATATTTAGATAATTTATAGTCTTTTGTCATATAAATGAACCGGATAAAGAAACTGTATTTTTTGGTCTACAACAAAGTTCGAATCATAAGTTCGTAACAAGAAATATATTTATCATGAAAGTTTGTTTTTACAAATTTGAGTTTCTTTTTTTCTCTCATGCACGTTTTCCCACACTTACCTATCTAGGATAATTTTCTTTTCTAAGTCAACCCAACCACTTTTTTATACTAGATACAGTAAATTTTCAATTTTCTTCATCTTTCTGAGAGTTTTTCTGACGGTTCTCGCCGGCCTCTGGCCGTTTTCCGGCCCCTGCTTTACCTCTGCAAGCCTTTCTTCTTTGGTAGGGATAATATCCTTTCCATGTACTTGTTTCCTGAGATTCATGCTCTGTTTTTTGATATTGGAAACTATCTATCTAGCGAGCTCGATGTCTTTCTTTAAAGTTACAACCATGGATTTTACCAGTAATTTGGCTTCTAGGTCCTTGCCACTTTAGTAATTCTGGATTTAATTTCACCTTTAGTGGTTTTATTACTGACCAGTACAGTTTAAGTGTGTCTCATCGGGTCTTAATTATGCTTATATGCGTATCATGTTTTTTTTACTTGTGTTTCTTGAATTTCTGTTTCCTTTTGCAGATTTTTACACTGCATGAGTCCTTGCTTTTCCATCTGTGTATTTCACCGAACCCAACTATCAATCTCCTTTCAAATGGCTCTCAGATTCTCCAGAACGAGAAACAAAAGTGGACGGCTTCTACTCCTTCTTCGGCACGAAAATCCCCTCTTCGCATCCCTCATTGTGATAACTCGACCACATTGAAGAAAATAAATTTACTCTCATTGGTAGAGTCACGATTCCAAGAGTGCAACACCCTCGAAATCTTATTGATTACATGATGAAATTGTGGAACCTAGCCTCAAGGGTTACATGTAGGGAATAAGGCCCTCAAAAGTTCCACTTCAAATTCGAAAACGAACTAGATCTCCAATCTGTTTTGAATCGACCTCCTTTCCAATTTAAACTTTGGATGTTCATTCTACAACGATGGGAACCGATAGTTTCATAACACTTTCCAACATTGATCTCTTTCTCCATTAAAATTCATGGCATTCCTCTCTATTACAGGAATGATTAGGCAATTAGGACCATAGGTTTGGACCTTGGCCACCTTGAGGACAAAAACGTTGAACAAGCTAGGGTATGAGTTCAAACTAATGGACTATAACCGCTGCTTATGTCAGAGTCTATTTGGTTACCTACCGACGAAATTACCTCAATGGAACTTGAATATGAGAAGTTGGAAAAACATTGTTTTAATTGTCTCATGTTGCCCCACGAAGAACGAGATTTTCCAAGCCTTGAAAGATAATCAAAGGAACCTCGTCTTTTGGGTATCTCCCAGCCAAAAACTTTGCATAGAATTTAGGAAAACAAAAGGAAATTAGTAGATTGGAAGGCTTTTATAATTGCTCATCACCAAAGCTACCTCCGAGTCAATCCCCCAACTTTTCAAAGAACGAATAAAGAAGATCACTCTCAACTTTACCATAGCTACCAGAGGAGATGTGAGAATACCAGGGACTCTAAGTCCTACTACAAGCCAGTATCTTGACAAGATCGGTCTCCCAGGTCCCATGGCTCTGAATTCACTTCAATTGTTCACTTGAATCGTGATTCTTATCGTCGGTAAAACATCGAAGACCATGGGAAATCCAGACCTCCTCGCTCACCACATCATCAACCTTCGAACATGGATGTGGCAGATCAATCTCTTAGATCCATTAGAAGAAGACCAGGAAAAGAACCAATGGATGATTCATCTTCTCAAAAGTGTCGTCGTCCAGAACTGGAACGTTTCCCTACTGCTTTGGACTTTCGCCTTTTACCCCCTCTTCGAGATCAAAGTCTCATCTCTGATAAACTTCAAAATATTGAAGTTAGATATGAAACCTATGTAGGTAATCACGTTCCCTCGCCTGTTGGCAGAGTATCTCTCAATGAATCTAATGAGCATCAAGCTACAATAATTCCTCCTAGTATGAATAATACTAAAGAACCAGCCACATCTAGATTGGGCCCACGAATGGATACTGTATTTATCTCTACTTCACAACCCCCAAATGTTCCAAAATCTCATAATTGTAAGAAGTCAAGTAAGCTATCCACTAAGGTGATTCCAAAGCTCAAAACTACCTGTAAGGCTTTACAAGGAGCCAGTTCAAGCTCGCCTGGATAGATCATTGGGCAATGATGCCTGATTTGAGAAATCCCCCTCTAGTAGGGCTGAATACCTTTGATTTGAAGGTTCCTATCACTGTCCTTTGATCACGGTCATTGATGATTCCAGATGTAAGAAACAAGGTGTTTTCCGCTTCGATAATAGGTTACGTCATAACGAAGCAATTTCTTGGATTATAAATTAAGTTTGGAATGCTTATGCATCAGAATCTATAGTTTCAAAGTTGAATGATTGTAGTAAGGAAATCATTTGTTGGACCAAAAAGGCAAAGTTCAATTCTAAGGAAACTATTGACAAAGCTCAACACGGTTTGGAAATCGCTTTGTTCTCAAACTCTCCCGATTCTGATAATATTTCTAGACTATAGAGCGTTCTGGAAAAGGCATATAAAGATGAGGAGAAATTTTGAAAGCAAAAAAGTAGAATTACGTGGCTACAACATGGAGTAATACTAGGTTTTTCCACGCAACAACTAAGTCCCGAAAATCTCAGAATCATCTCTCTATTATCAAGAACTCATAAGGTATCGGCCCTTGTTTCGAAGATCATGAAATCTCAGGTATCCTAGCCGATTACTTTAAAAACATATTTACCACCTCTGGTGTGGAGGATTTTAGTGTGGTCTCAGAAGTAATAAATCTTATTATCACTGATAGTATGAATCAATCTCTAATAGCAATCCCGGATGAACAGGAAATCAAAGCCACTTTATTTGATATGCACCATACAAAAACTCCAGGCTCGGATGGATTCACTGCGGGATTTTTTCAATCTTTTTGGCCATTCATTGGACCTTCTATGGTCTCAAAAATCCAAAAAAAATTCACTTCAAGACACTTCCCGAGAAGACAGAACGAAGCCCATATTTGTCTCATTCCTAAAGTATTGGGAGCCCGGAAAGTTTCTGATAATCGATCGATATCATTATGTAATGTCTTTTATAAGATTGTTATTAAGATATTGGCTAAGTGTTTGCACTGTATTTTACCTTTCTTGATTTTGGAAAACCAATTGGCCTTTGTGCCGGGACGAGCTATTACTGATAATGTATTGATTACTCATGAGATTTTACATTACCTTCGTTGAATGGAGTTTTCTCAAAGAAGTTCTGAGAATTTTGGTTTCCATCATGTATAGATTAATTGGATTATGGAGTGCGTCTCATCAGTATCTTATGCTTTCCTAATCAATGGGGTGCCCAAAGGAAAATTCCTTCCGAATAGAGGACTTCGGCAAGGAGATCCTCTATCTCCATCACTTTTCATACTCTATTCTGAAGTGTTGTCGGGTCTTTGTAAAAAGTATCAAATTTCAGGATTATTACCAGGAGCAAAGGTTTCTAGATTGGGTCCAAAAATTAAACATCTTCTTTTCGTGGATGATACGATGTTCTTCTCTCCATCGAATAAAAGAAGTATTCTTACTCTGGTTAACATTATGAACCGCTATTCAAAACCATAAGGGTAAATTATTACCTTACAAAAGTCCTCGGTCACTTTTGCTTCAAGAGTCCCTGCCGAAACTAAAATTCTAATTAAACAGATTCTCGTATTAACCAAGGAAAGAGGAAATGGGAAGTACCTAGGTATTCCAGAAAATTTTGGATGAAGGAAAACTGACATATTTACTAAAGTAGTGGATCGAATTAGACAGAACTCCCACAGTTGGACAACTAGATTCTTGTCCCCCACCTAAAAACAAGTAATGCTAAAATCAGTTTTGACTTTGATGCCGGCATACACCCTATCCTGTTTCAAACTCCCTTTTTCATTATGTAAGAAAATTCAACCGATTTTAACAAGGTTTTGGTGGGACGCAAATTCGGACAAGAAGAGTATTTTTTGGGTCGCTTGGAAGAAATTATCCATCCCGAAGAATGCAGGGGGTTTGGATTTTAGAGGTTATAAGCTTTTAACGACTCTCTCCTTGCAAAAATAACTTGGTGCATACTCTCAAATATGAACAGTCTTTTAGCCTAAGTCTTGTTGTCAAAGTACAGTCCTAACTCCAACTTCATGGATGCAAAAATTACAGCTAGACCATCACATGGATGGCATGATATCTTAATTGGACGAGAATTTCTTCGTAAGGGACTTAGTTGGCTCATCAGAGATTGGTCCAATATAAGAATATGGTTTGATCTATGGCTCTCCCTCTTTGAACCACTCGTTCCTTTAGGTCCAGTTCCTCTTAAACTTACCAATCTTTGGGTGTGTGATATGTTAGACGAGACCACTAAAGAGTCGAATTGGCAAGTGGTTAGACAATACATTCCTCATTATGTTATAAGAAGACTTCCGCCAGGATTAACACGTTGCAATGATAAACTTGCTTGGCATGCGGTTAAATCCGGCAACCACTCAACCCGTACAGGATACAGTCTTCTTTCGATACGAGAAATACCGACTCATCAATTAGAATTCAAATGGCAAGAAAATCTCTGGAACATTAAATCTTCTCCCAAAGTCAAAATCTTCTTCTAGAAAGTCATGGCTAATGCACTGCCAATAGGGGCACAATTAGCTTCTCGAGGTATTCCTTCAGCTATCTCATGTATAAGATGCGGAAGAGTGGAGACTTCTAGTCATCTCTTCATACATTGTTCTTTTGTTGACCAATTCTAGCGTGTGGCTCCTTTAGAATATGTGCCTTTAAAACTAGTCAATTCAATCCCTCAGCTATTGGAGAAAGAACACTCTTTACGATCCTTACCACCTTCATATATTCAATATGCTTCACTTTTCTTTTGGATATGTTGGAACATGTGGTTGGCTAGAAATTAACATGTCTTCTCGCATCGGACTCTCATTGCTATGGAAGTAATCACTAAGGCTGTTAGAGAAGTTATAGAATGGGACAAAGCTCACCCAATCTCTACCCCTGCTTCTCCTAAGCCTCGGTGTCTTTTACCTCCTCTCCTTTATGGATATTACTTCTTTGCAAATGCAGCTTGGACCCATGTAACACATACTTGTGGTTTTGGATGATTTTTGACATCTCCAGTAATTTCAGGCCTGGACATCACTCTCTTTTTGGAAGAATAGCGCCTTCAGCCTTGCAGCTGAAGCTATGGCTCTGCTTAAAGCTATGCAGAACGCTCTGGAGCTCCAAAGACAAGAAGTCTCCTTTGTATCTGATTCGATAACTTTAGTGGCGCTTCTCAAGTCTCACAATCCTTGCAATGCACTTCATAGAGTATTGAGTGACACTAGAGCTTCATTATCTGAATTTAGCTTTGTTTCTTTTCATTTTATTCCCCAAGAAGGGAATATTTCAACAGACAAGATTGCAAAAGGAGGCTTTAAATAGTCTAACTCTTCCTGCTGCTTAAACTTTATTCTAACATTATTGAATGAAATTGATGGTTTGACAAAAAAAGTTCGTAATATTGCAAGACTTCAAATAATAAAAAAACGTTTGGGACTTTTCCTTCTATAAAATTATGTGCATGCCTCGAATTGAGCTATTGGCATTTGACAAGAATGTTACATTGTGACATAAAAGTAGTAAATGATCTAAATAAATATGTATATGAATGTCCATGTCGAATATCCACATAAAAATATATTAGTATGGTACATCTATCAATAATAATCATATAGCGTAGGCCTGGACATATTTCTTGAAACCCAACCCAAACCCAACCGAAAAACTTGAACTGAGCCCGACACGAAATTCTCAATTACATGAATGGGTCTTAGACTAATATTTTTTGGGTACCTGACCAAACCTGATACCCGAATGGGTACCCATAAATAGAAATAATGCATTAAACTAGAAAATACACTTCCTAACATTAACTTGTATGTGAATCTTAGAGTTTAGGTAAGATAAAATTTTTTTGATTCAACTTCTATCTTAAAATCTAGTAGCAATTTTTTATATAAATAATTTTGTTGTTATTTGGAACATATAATAGTTTATGATGGTACAAAGCCAAAAACCATATTAACATTCTATGGAATTTCAAATAATTTTTATTAATTTTGGGTAATTTTGTAGATTTCAGGTAATTTGATTAATTTTGAGTACATACAAGTCTTTATTACCCAAGCTTATTGAGATCCAAAAAATTAGGGTATAAATCGATTGTCATGGTGTTGATCTGACGTGACCCGAATCCAAAATGACCTGACCCGAATCCGAATCTGACATGACCCAACCCGAACTCGAACCTGACCCAAAAAATTTTGGATCCTATATGGGTAGTAAACTCCTATACCCAAAAAACTCGAACCCAAAAATTTAACCTGAACGCGACCCAAAAGCTCGAATGCCACCCCTAGTAGAGCGCATGTATTTACCTTAATCGCTTTCTCTCTTTCTTTTTCATTTACGATATTGTTCTTATCTTGGAGATTTTCACTATAAGTGGTATCATAGAGAAAGTTTTGAAAGTCTACTGTGATGTCTAGAAAAGTTCTTTTAAATTCGATGTTGCTAGATTTGATTAGAAGGAAAATTTTGGTCTATAGTAGAAGCGGGTGAAGGATCTGCTCACACAACATGATATATAGAAAGAGTTGTTGAATTCAAGACCAATAAAAGAAATCTTAGAAAACAAATGGGATGAGATACAAAACGAAGTTGTTTCAAAGGTTCATCTATGTTTATCACATGAATAACACATCAGGTAATTGATCTTATAGTTTATAATAAGATGTGGGAGATGTATATGTCCAAATTGTTGTCAAGCAAAGATTATATGGTTTGAAGATACAAAACACACATAAATCTTGTGGTGCACGTGAACAACTTCAATACTATAATTAGTGATCTTGTAAGTGTAGACGTGTGGTTGGGAAATATTTTTCTGCGAAGGGGAAGAATGTAGTTAAGATTCAACAAAATGAAAACTAGTGGGATAAAACTAGCCATGAAAAGAATACATACTGCATATCCAGTAGAAAAGAGAATAACTAAGATGATATGCAAAACATGTAAGAAAAAAGTGAAACATTAACTACGTAGAAACCGCCAAAGTTGAGCTAGAATGTAAAATCGCAAGTTTGGACCATATTGAAGACTTTTGATGCGATCAACTATAGTGAAGCTTCATGTTTACATCTCTTATCATTTAATATTATATGTTATTATTAGATGTTGGTGTTTCTTAATTAAGATTATAAATAAAATTTTCAATAATTGCTATAAAATATTTTAAATGTAAATAAATATATAAGTACACAAATAAAGATATAAAGTTGTCATAACTATAAAATTTTAAGTACACCATTTATTTTAGAAATAGATTTTCGATTATTAAAATAAATATAATAATAACTCAATTATTTATGAAATTTATATATATTAAATATTCAATATACATTTTCTATAAAAAAATATTATGTGTGAACTTTTGATAAGTTTCATTTAAAATATAACTAATGTGAACATAGTTTATGTTGCATCGGATATTTTTTTATTTGAAATATAAAAGCATCTAATGATTTATTTAAAATATTTTATTATTTTATAGGATTTTAGTATATATTTTCTGACATTTATAAATGTAAACTATTCTTTTATAGAAAACTATGAGTTTAAGGTTTTTTCAACTATATTGTATTAGATTAAAAAAAACAAATCCATAAAAAGTATTACAAATCCCATCAGGGGGAAGATGGGTCCCATCAGGGGAAGGTACAAACCCACAAGAGGAAAATGCTCTAAAAAATAGAGAATACAACTACTCATAAAAGGAGTGAACTAAGTCCCAAAGGACCATAAAATCTAGAAAGATAAAACTCACTAGACCGAAATAAGCTAATCTTGCGAAGCGGGACATTTCATACCGGATAAATACCTGAATGAGTTTGTTCTTCCCTATCTAAATACAACAAGTTGACAATACCAAAAACATACATTACAAAATACATTATTCTAAAATTAAAATAGATAACAAAGATTATGTGGATGTGGAGAGGGACAAGTGTCCTAACCAATATCACACAACATCTGAGGTGGGAAGCCTCTCGTGACAGAGTCCACCGCCGTGCAACACCAAATTGGAACCACCTAGAGTTAGAGAACGTCGCCACAAGACACGACCGTATCAATAAAGCTACTCTTCACCATCGAAAATCCACTTCTGGGACTGACCCACCGACATTCTTCACGCTTTGTTCCATGAATCGAATCACCGCCAATTTAATATCACAAGAACATAGTCGACACTCAACAAAGAGCCACCTCAATCTAGCCATTACATTAGAAAACCAAGCTCTGCTAATTTGGCATTTGCACCAAAAATTACAATGAAGCTCAGTCAGGATCAACACTCCAAAAGCACAACACCATTGTATCCACCTAAAGGAGATGGACACGAACAGGAAAAACATTAGAGGAGAAGATCCTTCACCTAAACGTGATAACATACAATCGGATCAAGGAAGGTAACTGTTATAAAATGACATAAAATATTAAAAGGCCCAATAGAATTGGCTCTCGGAATTAGTTAGTTGGGATAGGATTAGTTTTGAGGAATCCGAGAACCGAAGGTCCCCAGGGTACAATACGGTCTATTTTAGGAAAAAGGAAATTTTCTAGGTTTTCCTAATGGGATCGGGTTTTGGGCCATTATATAAGGGGTTTTAGGTTATTGTAAAGATTAACACTTTGATCAATAAAGAAACCCTAGAGCGCATGGATTTGCCTCAACCTTGTTTCTTTCTTCATTCTAACCTAAAATCGTAGCCGATTTCACAACAATTGGTATCAGAGAGCAGTTGTGAAGATCGATGTCTAGGAAGGGTTCTCTTAAGTTCAATATCGCTAGATTCGATGGGAAGGGAAACGTTGGTCTATGGCAGAGGTGAGTGAAGGATTTTCTAACACAACAAGGGATGAAGAAAGCTTTATTGTATTCAAGACTGGAGAAGATCACAGAAGATGAATGGGAAGAGATGCATGATGAGGTTGTTTCAATGATTCGTCTATGTCTATCAGACGACATAACACATCAAGTAATGGATCTAAGAACTTGTAAAGAGATGTGGGAGAAGTTGGAGAAGATGTATATGTCGCGATAGTTGTCCAACAAGCTATATCTCAAGCAAAGGTTGTATGGGCTATATATGCATCCAAATGCGGATCTTGTGGCGCATGTAAACACCTTTAATACCATCATCAATGATCTTGCACGTGTAGACGTGAAGATTGAGGACGAGGATCAAGCAATGATCCTGTTGTATTCTCTGCCTCCTCAATATGAGACGCTGGTCACAACTTTTACAGTCGACAAAAAGACTATAAAGCTGGAGACAGTTGTTGCAACGTTAATAGGCCACCATGAGAGACGGAAACATATTGGTTCTTCAGAACAGTCTCAAGGAGATGGACTGTATGTAAAATACAATCATGATAAGGGTAAGCAGAAACAAACAAATGGAAACAAAGGAAAATCAAAGCAGAAGAACAAGGACAAAGCTGTATGTTTTGCATGTGGGCAGAAGGGCCACTTCAAAAAGGAATGTCCTACCAAGAAGAAATCTGGAAACATAACAAACATGGTTCAGAAAGAAACAGATTCAGAAGGATCAACCGATTACGACATGTTAGTAGTCACATTAGGAAATCATGCAGATTCTTGGATCATGGACTTAGGTGCATCATTCCATATGACTTATAACAAAGATATGTTTGAGACATATAAGAGTGGAAAAATAGAAATTTTTTTGTTGGCAGATGACAGACCGTGTACTATCATCGGCGTTGGACAGATCAAATTTCGGATGCATGATGGCGTAGTCAAAACATTGATTGACGATAAGCATGTTCTGAAGGTGAAGAAGAATTTGATCTCCTTAGGTACACTTCAAAGAAACGGATACAAATTCAGTGGAGAAGAAGGAGATGACGTTATATCTGTATGCAAAGGAAACTTAGTCGTGATGAAGGGAATGATGACAGGTGGAAGTGTGTATCGAATGGTCGGAAGTGTAGTTGTAGGTGAAGTTGCAACTGCAGAATCTGAAGTAGATAGTGTTGCTTTATGGAACATGAGTTTGGGTCATATTGGAGAACATGATCAAAATGAACTCCATAAAGGGGGTTTTCTGGATGGGTTGAAGAGCTTTAAGATGGATTTCTGCAAGTTCTATGTAATGGGAAAGCAGTCTAAAGAGTCTTTCAAAATAGGAAAACACACAAAATAGGATCTTCTAGACTATGTTCATTATGATGTGTGGGGACCAACAAGAGAGCAATCATTAGGAGGCTCAAGGTACTTTGTTTTTTTCATTTACGACTTTTCCAAAAAGTTTTGAGTGTACTTCTTAAGGAAAAAACCTGAGGTGTTCGCGAAATTCAAGATTTGGATTGCTGAAGTTGAAAATCAGACAGGGAGAAAGGTAAAGTACTTGAGGTCAGATAATGGAACATAATATACTGATGGAGAAGTCCAGAAGTTCTGTGAAGAACGTGGCATTCAAAGGCACTAAACTGTGAGAAAAACGCCTCAATAAAACAGAGTTAATAAGAGGATGAATCGATCTATTGCTGAGAATGCAAGGTGTTTGAGGTTGAATGCAGGGTTACCAAAGCATTTCTGGGCATAAGCAGTAAATACAATGGTCTATCTCATCAGTAGATCGCCAAGGAAATATCTTGAAGGAAAGGTCGCAGAAGAGGTTTGGACTGGGAAAGATATTGATCTTTCAAACTTGAAGATATTTGGATGTCCAGCTAATATGCTTATTCCTAGTGATGAAAGATCTAATTTGGATTCAAAGTACAAGAAGTGCATATTTATTGGCTTTGAGAAAGGTGTAAAAGGCTTTAAGTTATGGGATCCCGAGGCAAAGAAAAGGGTAATCAATCGGGATAAGGTCTTTGATGAGAAACTGATGGTTCAATAAGCGAGATCAGAACAGAAAAAGTGACCATTGAGACTGAAAAAACGTTTCAGAGAAGCCACAGGAAGAAACGGCATCAAGTAGTGATGAGCAGAAAGAAGAAGTCAGAGATACAGAAGAGAGAACGGTTTCAGAAAAACCAAAACGTATGATCAAGCCTCCTGTAAGACTCGGATTTGAAGACATGGTTAACTACGCTTTAGTAGTTGGCACAGATGATCCTTCAACTTGCAATGAAGCTATAAGTAGTTCAAAGAAGGAAGAATGGATCTGTGCCATGACTGAATAAAACATTATCTTGGAGAAGAATCAGACATGGGATCTTGTGCCTTTACCAAAAGGCAAGGAGGCGATTGGTTGCAAGTGGGTTTTCAAGAGGAAAACTGGAGAGTCTAAAAACGAAGCAGTAAAGTTCAAGGCGAGGTTAGTAGCAAAAGGATACTTACAAAGGAAATGAGTTGATTATGGAAAAAAATTCAGTCTTGTTGTGAGACATACTTCTATACGAATTGTGTTGAGTTTGGTAGCTAGTTGGGATTTTCATCTTGAACAAATGGATGTAAAAACAGCCTTTCTTCTTGGAGACTTGGAGGAAGAAATCTGTATGATGCAACGAGAAGGGTTTGTCAAACCAGGTGAAGACAAGCTTGTGTGCAGACTTATGAAATCACTCTACGGTTTGAAGCAAGCTCCTAGGCAATGGTACAAACGTTTTGATTGTCATATGATTGATTTATGCTACCAAAGATGTGAGTATGATTGCTGTGTTTATACAAAATCGTTGGCTACTAGTTCTCCCATATTCTTGTTGTTGTATGTTGTTGATATGCTCATTGCTGGAAACAATAGGGAGAATATTGAAGAGTTGAAAGGGCTATTGGGAAGAGAGTTCGAAATGAAGGATCTAAAAGCTGCAAAGAAGATCCTTGAAACGGAGATTCGCAGAGATAGAAACTCTAAGTGATTATGGATTTCTCAAAAGAGTTACATTGAAAAGGTGATAGAAAGATTTTACATGAAAAACACCAAGATTGTATCTACACCTTTAGCGATCCACTTCAGACTTCCAGCTTCTCAATGCCCTAAGTCTGATGAAGAAATCAAAGATATGGCGAAACTTCTTTATGCTAGCGTAGTTGGTTGTTTGATGTATGCTATGGTTTTCACTAGACCAGATTTGGCACAAGCTATTAATCAAGTAAGCAAGTACATGTCTAACCCCGGAAGAGAACATTGGACCGCAGTAAAGTGGATTCTCAGGTATTTAGCAGGTACAACTGGCTATGGGCTAATGTTTGGAGGTAAAAAGTTTGGTTCAATTGTGGGATATGTAGATTCAGATTATCCAGGTGATCTAGACAACAGAAGATCTACTACCGGGTATATTTATAGTCTTGCAGGAGTACCTATTTGTTGGAGATCTGTGTTACAATATATATTTGCAATGTCTACCACTGAAGCTGAATACATGGCTATTGGAGAAGCAGCTAAAAATGCGTATGGGTAAAGGGACTTGCAAAAGAGTTGGGTGTGGAGCAAGGTGGTGTTCAGCTACACTGTGATAGTCAAAGTGCATTATTTTTGGCAAAAAATTAGGTGCATCATGCAAGGACAAAGCACATAGATGTGAAGCTTCACAAGATCAGAGAGCTTTCAGCTCAAGGTGAAGTTTTACTGGAAGAAGTGCATACATCGGAGAATGCAGCTGACATGTTAACCAAGCTAGTCACAAGGGAGAAGTTCAAGCATTGTTTGGACATACTCTAAGTCTTCCACTGCTAAAAGAAGCAGGATGCCCCCTGAAACTAGATAAGTGTGCAACTATGGATTTGTAGAGATCGTCTTTATGTCAAGGTGAAGTTTGTTAGAAAATATTTAAGGGCCCAATATAATTGGCTCTCGGAATTAGTTAGTTGGGCTAGGATAAGTTTTCAGGGGTCCGGGGACCGAGGTCCCCGGGATACGGTACGGTCTAATTTAGGAAAAAAAGAAATTTTCTAGGTTTTCCTAATGGGATCGAGTTTTGGGGCATTATATAAGGGGCTTTAAGTTATTGTAAAGATTAACACTTTGATCAATAAAGAAGCCCTAGAGCGCAGGGATTTGCCTCAATTTCGTTTTTCTCTTTCTCCTAACCTAAAATCGCAGGCGATTTCACAACAGTAGCAGAGAACAAAGACCGAAGCACCATAATGGAAAGAATTTGCAAAAGTGGAGGAGGGAGACGCCGGAATGTACATAAACGAAAAAATAAACAAAGCAGAAAGATAGAAGGGCTCAGCGCCGGCCGGTGGCCGGTCTCCGGCCCTAAAATCGTGAAATGGTGAAGCAATCTCAGATAGAAGAGAGAGATGATGAGAAAGAAAGTCAGTAAGTTTATGTATTTTATTTAGTGACATCATTCATGTTTTTTATGAAGTCATTAAAATTTGTTAATCATAAACTTAAATTAATAAATTTTTAAAAATTAATAAAAATAGAACTAAAATTAATTAATGGAATGAGAAAAAATATTTGGAAAATGTTTAAGAAGATATTTAGGAGATTATGTATGCGTATTTTAAATTTTAAACCTTAGAATAGTTTATGCAAATGACATATTTTACAAAAGAAAGTTAATAATATGTCATGTGATCAAGTATATAATATATATATATATATATATATATATATTTTAAAATATTTTATTTTAATATATAGAGTATGACCGATCTTGAGGCCAAATAAAGTAAGCACGAGTTTACGAACCATTTTATACTTTAAAAATTTTTACTTTAAGAACCGGTTCATCTTTAAAATTTTATTTTAAGAATCGATGCATGTTTTAAATTTTATTTGCGATCTTTCAAATCTCAAGATTGACTTTGTATAGTAAATTACATAAAGTATATATTCAACAAATTATACTTATCTCGGTAGGCATTGTTTTTTTTTTCTTTTTTTCTTTTTTACTTTGTGTAAACATTGTCCCTCTCCTTCTAATTTTCGTATGCCTTTTAGTTCCATCGAAGCTCAAGGTATTGAGACACTTTTCTTTCAATGAAACCCATAATCAATTTAATTAATTGAAAAACTGTTTAAAATAAAATAAACAGCTCCTAATCAATAATCCTTGTACAAACTTGCTACATTGATTAGGTGCTGTTGACATATATATATGCAAAATGTTACTAAAATGATTGCGTTTAAATGTAAGAATAGCATGTCTTGGGCTTCAATGGACTTTTAAAAAAGCCTAAAAATATATTGTGGAGATTAGGATAATTGTATTTGGTGGTAGCAAAAGAGGTTGAGAAAACTAACTGAACACATGAAATCATAAGGACGTCTCAACGAACCTCCAATGTCTTATTTTGTGTGAAGTAAACGTGAAGACATTTCCAACAATATTTTGTTTCTATTAATAAATAAATAAATAAATAAAAACACAATGTAAAGTTAACTAACATATCCTCATTTTTCGTCAATTTTTGAAAATTTATTACATAAAAGATAATGGTTATATATAGATAATGGTGAAATCAACACATTATTATTCATTTGAAGAAGCTAGTAATGTGATTACGGTTTATATCCTCCAATAGTCACTATGGATTGTAGAGACCAACTTCATAAATATATAGACTTGTAATAGAAAAATCAAGAAAATATTAATTAAGCAATGGATTTTTGTTTCTTCTTAATGATAATGAGGTCAATTATATATTAATCATGTCACCATCCGTTTAGTAACAACAACCAACGGTTGCGATCTTTGTGAAGTTGGTCAAATTCTTTGTTTATAAAAAAGGTAGAGGGTTCGTCATGACATGGACCCAACATATCCTTCCCGACAATAATGGTTCGTGCTGAAATCGAGACCGGAGCTCCATTCCGGTCTGTTAAAGAGGCGGTCACTCTCTTCGGCGAAAGGATTCTTCTTGGAGATAATTACATTAAAAAGTCCGACGAGGTTATAATATTTAAATGCATATAAAGTAGTAGCATATCAATATTATTTACTTTATAAACATGATTTTTGGGCTGTGTGATTAATTAGAGGAACAATGAAGAGAAAGGAGTACTTGGAAGCAGCAAAAGCATAGAAGATGAGTTAGTTGAAGCAAAGGAGAATCTTAAAAAAGCTGAGGAAGAGAAGAAGGTTTTGTCCCAGCTTGTTGAAACTCTCACACAAGAGCTTGAAACCACTAAGGAAAAGCTTAATCGATCACTAAGAAAATTTCAAGATCACCCTCAAGTTGAAGTGGAAGACGACCTTAAATTCATAGAACAACCCATGGTTAACGACATAACCGATGAGAGCAAGATGAACCGGTTTGACGATTATGGTGGTAGTTTGGAGAGGAGACGTTCGGTGAAGTTTGCGGATCCACCATTGTTAACAAAGGTCATTGTGAGAAAAGATGAAGAAAAGAAACAAGTTTTGGTGAAGAAGACCAAGAAGATTAAGCCACTTGTTCCATTGGCTTCTTGGCTCTTTGCAAGAAACCGCTCTACTTAATTACCACTTGAGCTTTGTGCCTTCGCATGATTCCTCTTTATTGGGAAACATACTAAAACTAAACTTGTAATCACTCTTTTACTTTGGCCTAGTATACCTCTATATGTATATCGATCATTGTCGCATACTTGCGCAATAACCTTTACTATAAAACTTTGATTATGAAAAACTCATAGAAACAAAAATCTTTTATATTAGGATCCAATTATTTATAATACAAAATGCACAACTTTTTTTGTATTAGGGTATCTGAACCTTTGAACCGAGTCTACTAATAATCAAAGTTCGATATTTACCTTTTTTATTGGATTCTCGGAATGAAAATAATTATTTAGTTCAACAAATAATATCTAGAATTCTAGATATCAGATTTAGAGAAAAAAACTTTTATTCATCTTAAGTTTCAATATACAGTCACTTTCTTCTTATATACAATCAGTACAGTTATAACAAACTAACTGTCACTTAACAGCTCACTAAACATATTTAAGCTCACTAATTACTTATTTAGTCTAATACCCCTCCCTCAAGCTGAAATCTTCAAGGAAGATAGAGGCTTGAAAACTTAAAGTGTGTAAGTAGAGACTTGAAAACAGCAGGTTGTAGAGATTTGGTGAGAATATCTGCCAATGATTGATGAGTATTAACATGTAGAAGCTGCAAAAAGCCTTCTTTGTACTTGTCTCTAACCACATGACAATCCAGCTCTATGTGCTTGGTACGCTCATGGAAAACTGAGTTAGAAGCAATGTGAATTGCTGCTGTATTATCACAAAACAAGTTGGCTGCTGCAGAACGTTGAATTCTGAGATATGTGAGAAGGTTAGTAATCCAGATCAACTCTTTTGTAGTGTCACACAAAGCCCTATACTCTGCCTCTGCACTACTGCATGAAACTGTCTTCTGTTTACGAGATTTCCAGGAGATTAAAGAGTCTCCTAAGAAGATACAGAAGCTAGTAACAGATCGCCTAGTGTCAGGGCATGTAGCCCAATCAGAATCTGAAGAAGCATTCAATTTTATCTCTGAATTGACTGAGTAAAAGAGTCCTTTGCCTGGATCATATTTGATATATATGACAATCCTATAAGCAGCTTTTAGATGAGCATCCCTTGGTGAAGCAAGATACTCACTCAATTTATCAACAGAGTAAGTAATGTATGGCCTAGCTATTGTGAGATACAATAGCTTGCCAATTAAAGCTCTATACTGTGTAGGATCTTCTAAAAGCTCTCCACTATCAAGACTCAACTGATGATTTGGATCAAGAAGTGTAGCCATAGGCTTTGATCCAAGAAAACCAGTGTCTGTTAAGATGTCTAGAGCATATTTTCTTTGACATACCGATATACTAGACCTGTTTCTTGAGATTTCCAAACCCAAGAAGTATTTAGGTGGTCCTAAATATTTGATCTGAAAGGCATTCATAAAGACCTGCTTCAACTTATCTATGGCTTTTTCATTGTTACTAGCTATTAAAATGTCGTCCACATATACTAAAACTGCAACAAAAGCATGACCAGAAGCTTTAGTGAACAAAGTGTGTTCTGCTTGTGATTGTATGAAGCCATCCTGTATCAGGACCTGAGAGAATTTTTTGTTCCACTGTCTTGAGGCCTGCTTTAGACCATATATTGACTTGTGTAACTTGCAGACTGCATTTGGAGGTAAAACAACTCCTGTTGGAGAAGTAACCAGGTGGTAAAGCCATATAAATTTCTTCTTCAAGGTCACCATGCAAAAATGCATTGGTGACATCCATTTGCCTTAAAAACCAACCCTTTGTTGCTGCAAGACTTAGCAATAACTTGACAGTGACAAGATTTGCTACAGGAGAAAATGTGTCAACATAATCCACTCATTCCTGTTGAATAAAGCCTTTAGCTACAAGCCTAGCTTTGTACCTGTCTAATGTCCCATCCGCCTTATATTTGATCTTATATATCCATCTACATCCAACTGGAACCTTACCATCAGGTAGTGAAACAACTGACCATGTGTTTGTCTTTACAAATTGCTCAAGTTCCACATTCATTGCCTTTATCCACTGATCTGATTTAATTGCTTGATTAAAAGTATTTGGTTCAGATTCAATGGTAATATTGAGGATATAAGATTGATGAGACGGGAACAAGGCAGAGTATGTAAGGACAGAGGATATGGTGTTGTTTTTGGTTTGTCAACAGAAGATTTACGAACCAAGAGATTACAATGATAGTCAGCTAAATATGATAGAGCTTTAATATTTCTACGAGGTCTACCTGTGTTTACCAAAGTATCTGTGTCAGGAACTAAAGGTGCAGGAACCATTTGATTTCTATTAGTAGAGGAGACTAAAGATTGTTCAGGCTATAAAGTATGCTGAAGGGGAATATTATTGTTTATCACAGGAGAATTTGGAAGATTGGGAATATGGGGATGGACATTGTGAGTGGTGGTGATAGTGTCAGGAATTGGTAGAGGTAGGACAAATTGTGGAAAAACATCAAGAGAAATGGAATTATGCTCAATGTTACTAAATGGAAAAATGTTTTCATGGAATAAAACATTTATGGTTATGGTAATGATGTTATTGTCTATGTTTAAGACCTTGTAGCTTTGTAACCAGAATGATATCCAATAAAAACACATGAACTAGCTCTAGGACTAAACTTATTTCTGTCTTTGGGTAATGTTGATGCATAACAAAGGCAGCCAAAATTTTTTAAATGAGAATAAGCTGGCCTTTTGTTATTGAGTAATTCATAGGGAGTTTTATTGTGTAAAAGAGGTGAAGAAGTCCTATTGATTAGATATATGGTTGTCCTAATGCAATCACTCCAGTAAGATATATGAATATTAAATTGAAACAGGAGTGATCTAGCAACATTAAGGATGTGTTGATGCTTCCTCTCTACAAAAAAATTTTGTTGAGGAGTATTGACACATGAAAAGTAATGATGAATGCCCTTTGACAAAACCAAATCAGTAAACTTAAGCTCAGGGGCATTATCAGAACGTATTGCTTTAATCTTTGAACTAAACTGAGTTTCAATGTAAGTAACAAAATCCGGGAAAATTGTAAGCACATCATTTTTTGATTTTAAAAGATAAACCCAAGTAAATCGAGTACAATCATCTACAAGAGTTAGAAAATATTGAAATCCATCATGAGACAAAACAGAGAAAGGACCCCAAACATCAAGATGTATGAGATCAAAAGGTTTTTCAGAAATGTTATTCAAAGATGGAAAAGAAAGCCTTTTTTGGTTAGCAAGATGACAAATCTTACAATGAGACCAATCATTATTTTTGAAACCAGTAATTGAAAGATCTTTTGAAAGAGTTTGAAGTTTTGAAAAAGACAAGTGACCAAGCCTGTTATGCCAAAGAACATTGCTGTTTGTGGTGATATTGCAAAGAACATTTGAAAAACCATTTGAAAAGGCAGTTGATGATTGAGATTGATTTTCCAAAATATAAAGCTTCTTGTGAAGATTAGCCTTCCCAATCATCAAACTCTGAGTAAAATCCTGTATAAAACAAATTTTTGGATGAAACGTGATTGAAAAAGATGTTTGACGCAGAAGAGAACTAACACTAATGAGATTGAGCCGAAAAGAAGGAACATAAAGAACATTTTGAAGAATGAGAGTACTGGAAATCCTAATGGTTCCTGCTGTATTTATAGCTATAATGGTTCCATTTGGTAAAGTCACACTTATGTTTGGAACATTAAAGGTATAGGTAAACACATATAGATCACAGCAAACATGAGATGTAGCTCCAGAATCTATAATCCAACTATTATATGTAAGGCTTGGTTCCTGAATAGCGTTGTATATAGGAAAAGAAGACATACCATTGAAGGATGATGTTAGGTGATTGATATCCTCATTTGAAGTGATTGTAGGCAATGTATCTGAAACTTGAGAATGAACTTGAGACTGAAGTTGTGTTGCCAATTGTTGCAACTGTTCTGATGATAATTGTGCCAAAGCTGAAGAGACTTGATTGAAATGATCCTGAACTTGTGGTGAGAACATTAGCCACTATATGATTTTTATAGTGGCCTTTGTTGATTATTATTTCTGTATTTTTGGTCATGACTAAAATTGTTCTGGTTCTGAAAACCTTGAATTGACTGTTGTTGTCTTGAGTTCTGATAATTTTGAGTATTTGAAGCATGTTGCTGCTGACTTTGTTGAATATGAGAATTGACATTTGTATTATAATTCTTGAAGCCCGGTGGATAACCATGCAATTTGTAACATATGTTTATCATGTGTCCTTGAAGACCACAATGAGTACACAATGGACGTTGCCTTGGTCTAAAACCATTATTTGACATTGCAGCTATAAAATCTTCACTAGGTGTTAATTCTTGATCAATCTGACTTGCAGTAGTTTGAAAGACAACTGAATTAGCTTGTGGACTCTGCTTCAGAATATGTTGTTGCTCATGTTGAATCACTAGACTAAAAGTCTTTTCTAAATCAGGAAATGGATCTAACATAATGATTTGTGCTCTTATAGCTTCATATGAATCATTCAAACCAAATAAGAACTTCCTCACAATACTTCTTTCAAACAATGCATGCCATTGTGCATTTAAATCACAGAAACAACCTTCACAAACACACACTGGATTTGCTTGAGCTGCTTTCATTTGTTCCCATATAGAAACCATGCGGTTATAATAGCTATCTACATCCATTGAACCTTGTCTAAGCTGATGCAATTGTTGTTCAATTGAGTACAACCTAGGGGAATTATTCTGTTTGAATCTTTTACCCAAATTTTTCCAGATTTCATGAGCAGTCTTTACAAACAAAATACTTTGTCCAATTGATTTGGAAACTGAATTAAGTAACCAAGATTTGATTATATCATTGCATCTTGACCAAGCAGCAGATTCTGGACCATTAATCGGACATTCAATAGTTCCTTCTATGAATCCTAGTTTATTTCTACCATTAAGAGCCATTCTCATAGATTGTTCCCAAGCTGTATAATCAGCAGCTCCATTCAAACGATCAGAAACTAATGTGATACCAGAATGATCACTATTACTCAGATAATACGGATTCTCATATGTATCATGATTTAAAGCCATATCGAAGAAGACAACAAGAAATTCACGAAGAACACTCAAGAAAATGATTCGAGAAAAAGAAGAAATTGAAATCAATGAAGGTCAAAGAAAAGAGAGAAAGGTGAAAGAACCAGAAACTCACTGAAATTTCGAAGAAGAACGAAGAAATCAACAACGAATTTGAAGAAGATCGCGAAAGCTTGAGCTAACACTAGCTGAGAAATCGAAGAACTCATGCTTCTTTTCAAGAATTTTGCGGAAATTTGAGCTTGATTTGCTCTGATACCATATCACATTTAGAGAAAAGAACTTTTATTCATCTTAAGTTTCAATGTACAGTCACTTTCTTCTTATATACAATCAGTACAGTTATAACAAACTAACTATCACTTAACAACTCACTAAACACACTTAAGCTCACTTAAGCTCACTAATTACTTATTTAGTCTAATACTAGATGATCTAAAATTTTGACTTTGGCAAAAAATTTGTCTTCCAAGCTCACTAATTACTTATTTGGGCAACAACTGGCCGGCCCAGTAGCCAGTAGCCCAGCTCCGTAAATAGGAGAAAATGCACTCGATACGCGAGTGGTCAGGTTCGATCCCTGGTCTGGTAACAAGGCAACAGCGATGACACAACCACTAGGCCATTTGATCCTTGTTAAATGAAGGATGTTAAAAAGAGGAAAAACAAATAAAAAAACAGAGTATCAAAGCCCAAAAATAAAAACTCATGGGTAAAGCAACATATAACACTTCGATAAGTTATGTATCATAACGAACTAGCCACCGCCACTATGAATTTTTTCTTTCTTTTGTCAAACCATAAGTTGGCCCGTGAAGCCCAATACCATAGCTCTAGGGTTTTTTAGACGCGCGCTTTATAAATAGAATAACTAGGGCTTCAAGCTAATATACCTTGCGTAGAGGACAAGAAAAAGTAAAAGGCTGCGTGGTTGCAATGGGTCGTGTGATTAGGGCACAGCGTAAAGGAGCAGGTTCCGTCTTCAAGTCCCACACTCACCATCGCAAGGGTGCTGCTAAGTTCCGAAGCCTTGACTACGGGGAGCGAAATGGATACCTCAAAGGTTTGGTTACAGAGATCATCCACGATCCTGGTCGTGGTGCTCCTTTGGCCCGCGTTGCGTTCCGTCATCCTTTCCGTTACATGAAGCAGAAGGAACTGTTCGTAGCTGCCGAAGGTATGTACACTGGTCAGTCCATCTACTGTGGTAAGAAGGCCAGTCTCGTTGTTGGGAACGTTCTTCCGCTTAGATCTATTCCCGAGGGAGCTGTTGTCTGTAATGTTGAGAACCATGTCGGTGACCGTGGAGCCCTTGCTAGGGCTTCTGGTGATTATGCCATCGTGATTTCTCATAATGCTGACGACAACACCACTAGGTAAATATCGACTGTGGCTGAAACTTGTTCACCAACTCATTATCTATTTCTTTGTATCATTAAGATTATTGAAACAAACTTGACTTGATTTGCACGTTACAAGATTCTTGATGTGAATTGATATGTGTTGTTAGATATGGGATACTAATCTTTTTTGGTCATTGAAAAAAGGATTAAGCTTCCATCAGGATCGAAGAAGATAGTGCAAAGTGGGTGCAGAGCAATGATAGGGCAAGTAGCAGGAGGAGGAAGAACAGAGAAGCCACTTCTAAAGGCAGGAAACGCATACCACAAGTTCAGAGTGAAAAGAAACTGCTGGCCAGTAGTACGTGGTGTTGCAATGAACCCAGTGGAACATCCACACGGAGGAGGAAACCACCAGCACATTGGTCATGCCAGTACAGTCAAGCGTGATACTCCAGCTGGTGCAAAGGTTGGTCAAATTGCTGCAAGGAGAACTGGTCGTCTCAGAGGTAAAACTGCCGCATTAGCTTCCAAGTCAGACTACTGACACACTCTTTATATTATAAGACCCCTTTTAAGGACCTTTCATTGTTGTTTTTCTTAGAGTTTAATCTTGCTATCTACTTTAGACTTCTGATTTACTATTATTATATATCAATATTTTTTGGGGTCATTCTTAATGTGTTATTTTTTTAGTTTATTTGACATCTTATCTTAACCGGTTACTTTGTTCATCAATCGAATTTTGTGGGAAGACTACACATAATCACTACCAATTGTCTAATCATTTCATGCTAAGTCCCAATATTTTAAACGACCTTCTTGGTTTGATATCAATAAATTTAGTTTTCTAAAAACAATAGTTTGTTAAAAGTTACTTCAAATGTGGTTCACATGTATTAATTAAATTAAAAGTGGTTTCATCACCTCAGGTTTTGGTTCCCAAACCAGTGATAAAAAGACTAGTATTTTGTGATTTGTAATGAATCAAAGTCAAAAGTTATGTTCATAAACCATATTTCTCATACCTTTCCAACTTAACCCTCTTAGCACTTGGAGACTCAGCGTCAAAATTGGGTGCAAATCGGTCATGAACATACATACATCTCTCACCCAATTTACATCCTCTCCCACTGCCAAAGTAGATGCATTGTTTCTGAACCTTAATATTATCAACACGTCCATTGATTATTCCAGTTTGTGAATGATATTGATTAGTTTCAAGATTATCTTTCCCATGTTCTTTTATAAGGTTCTTGAAATAGTCTAGACTCTTTGCGGGCTGTATTACCGGTCTAGGTCTAGGTTTACTACCAATAGCATCAACCCGATTTAAGTTCATTGGATAAGTACCCAATCCGGTCTGAGGATTCCTTCCGAATCCAATAGATGCTTGAACATTGTTCATTTCAGAAGTGTGGAATGCTGAATTGGGTTGGAGTTGGGGTTGAGGCTTTACTATTAATACCTTTGGTTCTGAGAAAGCATGTTGAGGTCTCTGGAGGCTAAGGTTCATTGGCAAAGAACTCGAAGGAATCAGAGGTGGGAGAGATGGTTGTTTAGCTATACTGACACAAGACTGAACAGGCATTGATATATTAAGACGGTTTCCATTTATCTGATTTAGTGGGGATATGTTTGCATTTCCAGGCTTGGGTGGAGATACTTGTCTCTGCTCAGGGTTATTAAAAGGCTGAGAAGCTACAAGACTCTTTTCTCGAGGTAATATTATTGGCTGCGGCTTTCGATCCGTAGATGAGGTGCTTACATGTTGGGGAACAAGTCGAGTAGGGTTTATGTTAGTATCAATGGTGGGCGGATTCTCAGTTTCAGAGGACTTACCTGTTTTGTCATTGATCAGGTTCTTGATGATTTTTGGGTTGCTGAGGAATTTAATAAGTAGATCCAGATCGACCATACTCCCATGTTCCTTGGTTTTCATCAATGCAGCTAGAGCTGCTGAAGCAGCCAGATTCAAGTCTGGTGCAAGACCAGAAACCAGTTCTTCAATTGAAGAGGGAAGTTTGGTTTGCAAGTGATCTTGCTTGTTTGTGTTAGAGCTGGATTCAAGTTCAGTGTGGGATGACTCCTTTACAGATTCCCACTCGTCCTCAATGGGAGTGAGACGAATGGTAGGAGTTTTGCTGTCATCAAAGCGTTCGGCTTCTACAGCTGGTGAAACAGAGGGTCTGTGTGAAAACAGAAGACAATCAGCAAAATAAGACAGCTACACAATGTTGTAGAGAGAGAAGAAATATACCGAGAAGGGATGGCAGACCGATGCGGGTAGGTAGCTACCAATGCTTTTGAGATCCGCAAGTTTTCAGTTTGGTTTTCTGTGCTCTCACTACCAACTCCAACCAGCCAAGAATCATTTACAATGAACTATTTTGTCCAAAAAGACACATAATATCAGGTTACATCAAGAGGCACCCCCAATTTCTAGAATGTCCAATTGTACAATACCTTAGGAGGTTGTTTCCATTTGATCCGCGGAATGATTGCGACATTCAGCTTATCTGCATAGTGATTTGCTTCAAAACCA
The DNA here is from genome assembly GCA_900406425.1 of Iberis pinnata. Lineage (NCBI taxonomy): Eukaryota > Viridiplantae > Streptophyta > Magnoliopsida > Brassicales > Brassicaceae > Iberis > Iberis pinnata. Next base: position 10,189 of record OVBE01001445.1, on the reverse strand, counting down.
GGAGGAAGTTCCGGAGCTCGACGTTTCCCAGATGATTGCTTTGGGTAGTAGTGAGAGGCAACTTTAGCCGGACTCTCCTCTGCGTTAAACATCTTAACCTATTCAAGTCCGCACTGTTAGAAGCTGACTCAATTTTTACATTCACCACTTATGTTTTATCTAGTGTATATATATATCCAATGATGTTGTTACAAATTCCCAAGAAAACAATCAAATTTTATGTAATCGGACCATCATCTCTTTATCAGTATGAGTTAATCGTTATACTCAAAGTAAGAAACTTGTTTCTTCATCAAAGTTTGTTCCTTTTTGCATTCCAATTATCCGTTTTTTTATTCGATTAAAATTATGTTCGTTTGAAAAATCGCATCAATTTATATCTAAGGAATTCATATATATAGCTTTCGATTCAAAATTGATGGTATAATCAAACAAGAAAATCAAAAGTCAATAAGCAAATAGATCATCTGACTCAAATCACAAACTGAATTAGAGGAAAGGCATTGACCATATTGCGATTGTTTATATACCTGAAAAAGCTTAGGACCTGGTGACCATGAAACTTTGGATTTCTTCGATCTCTTCATATAAAAAACCAAATATTTCAAAGAAGTAAGCTAATGTGAAGATCGAATTTTCTTTTTATGTCAGCCGATGATCGTTTATCAGATTTCGATAGAGAAAATAGCAGATGGATATGATTCGCTAGATCTAGAGATTTCTTAACGAAATTCGAAGAAATTGATTACAGAATTGATTAATACGAGATTTGAGTCAGAGATCGGAGAGGAGGAAGAAGAGACGACGGCCGGAGGAATTGCGTTGGATGAGGAAACCCTAGAAAGTAGAAACGTCACTTCAATAGTTACGATGGTCTGTCTATATTTTAGACGTCACACTATTTATGGCAATTATTTATTCCATGTGAAACAGCGTGTAATTCTTTAGTCTAAACTCTAAAGTCTTAACCACTGCCAATCATAACGGACGATACATCTTTCATAACCTCACGTTTTCTTTTCCAATGTTTCTATATTAATAATATATGCCATAAAAAGCTCAATTTCAACCTGTGTTAATGCTCCGAATGGATTACAAGTATCATAGAAGAGAAATCATTGAAAAAAGAAGATTCATTAAGTGGGATAGACTAATATATGCCGCAGTTTTCAACCGAACCTCGTTTGTTTGGTTGTGCAGGTATCCGCTGCGGTACGTCACTTCTTTATACGAAACTGCTAGCATTCATGTGGGCATTTAAATGTCTCTTGAATTTAGGCAGACCATGCGCTTTCTTCATTACAGATTCAACCAACTTAGTTAATCTCCTCCAAAATTTGAAAGATTGGCCAGTATTTGCAGCAGAAATAGTTGACATCCATGAGATGAAGACTTTAGTACCGCAATTTGAAGTGGTGCATCGGAAGAGGAATTAGAATACATGTGTGGACCATATCGCCAGATCAGGCAGAGAACAAAATGTGTTATCATCATATGTTAGTTTTTCACCACCGAGTTGGTGTCCGGCTCTTTCAACTATGTTTAGTCTATTTATTTTTTTCTTTGTTGTAAGAAAAAAGAGAGGAATATGTCACCCACCAATTTGTTATGCAACTTGTGTTTTTTTGGAGGCCAGCTCTAGCGGGATTTGTAGAATGTCACTATGACGTATCTCATTTTAAAGGGGATCGTGACTCTAGAATGGGATGGCTTATTCGCAATCATTTAGATCAAGTCTTTCATTGCGGAATGGACAAATTTGAGGGGGCATATTTTGATTGAGGAAGCAAAATTTACAGCTCTCATTTGGGCCATTTAGTGTGCATGGGGACTTGGTTATCGCTCTGTAATTTTTACAAAGGATAATCAAGTTTTTCACTCCACTCTTCTTCACCAGCGACTTAATTACATGCTCCATAATTATTACAATGAAGTACAACAATTGAGAGACAAGTGTCAATTCATACAATTTCAGCAAGTTAGGCGATCTGCTAATAACTGTGCCGATTTGTTAGCTAAGAAAGTTATAGTTATGTCACTTACATATTGTTTATATGATCATTGTCCTTTTATTTTATATGACGATGTAAGGTTGGATAACTCTTGAAATCAATATAATAGTTGACGTAACAAAAAATCTCAATTACAACCAAAGTCCCAAAAACAACTTCGAAATCCTAACTTCTTAAATATTTGCATTGGATTTGGGCTTTCTAAGGCCCAACATAAACGTAAGTCCATCAGAGGATATATTAGTAACTTTAGGTCAAATGACCGCCGCCGCTGATATGTAACTGCAGATTTTAATAGGAATTTTTCGGTGACCCGACGGAAGCTCCAAGTGTCATGATGTAGCACGAAGAACAAACAAAGCGAAGGAGAAAAAACTGGTTTGTTAATCACCACAACACTCACCAAAAAACCGAAGGTAAGTTTCTGACGAAGCAGCGGCTTCTCCAAACATCTTCTGAGTCGGCTGGTCTTCACATCCTTATGGAAGCAGCCACCGCGCTGTCACACGGATAAGAAGCGACCTTCTCTTCCAACCAAAGTAGAAACTCCGCCTTGAGATCTCTAATCCTAGTGAGCACCACCTTCCGTACTCGAGTGCCGTGACCAGATTTGGCTGGAGGTAGTCACCACTCGGTAGCTTCTTCCCTTTATCTGTCCTGGTGAAGGCGAAATGAGGAAGAAGAAAGAGCAATGACGGTTTTTGGTGATGGTTGCATGGAGAGCTTATCGGGTCGGATAAACCAGTGAACCCAGGGACGGTGCACGGAGAAACGGCTCGGTCGACGGAATGAAGCTCACCACCTTTTAACATTCTCCACATGTCTCTAGACTCAGATCTAGATCTGAAAATAAAGAAAGTTGAAAGAAAAAAAGAGAAGAGAAATAGTCGATGTTTTAAAAAGTTATATTCTATCTCGGTTCAATCGAGTACAAATAAATATAACTAACTTGGACAGAAAAGTTATATTATATATGAGTATAACCAAATACAATTATAATACAACTAAAAGTATTAGAGAGTAGTTGTACCTAAAAATACTAATTGTACTACATAATTTAATTACACAGTTTTATAAAAAATAATGGTTATACTTAAACATACTATTACATAACAAATTTATTAATTTATACATACCATTGAATGCAATGACTAAGACTCATAATAAACTACAAAAACAGAGATTAAATACCAAATATTTTTTTTTGAAGCAACGAACCAAATCTAAAAGATTAGAAAGTACCGAGAAAATTTAAGAAAAGTTGAAAAAAAGATTGAAGAAGTCGAAGGAGGAGCAAGGAATTATGAAAAAGTGGAAAGAATTATAGAGAAGTCAAATATTTAAGAAAACATGAAAGCAAGGAGAAGAAGAAGAAGTAAAAGTAGCAGAAAAGAAGGAAATAACGACTAAATTTTTTTTAAGATATTGTTGCTTTTTGGTTTATTTAGATGAGTTATTAGTTAACACTTTAGGTTTACTCCCATGTGAGGAATCCACTAAAACTCTCTATCTAAGCTATTTTCTCTTTCTGTTTTGAAAGTCGGCCGATTTGCTTCATTGTTTCTGTCGGTGATCGGTCGAATCTGTAAATATATATTTCTTTTCTTTGCTAAATCGGCTATCTCATCACCGAAATTTTCTCTTATATTGTCTTGAATTGGAATTGGGATCTGCATCCCTTACCTTCGTTCCCTACTCTGTCCAGTGCGTTCTATGGTGGTTCCCTGGCGGCCAAAGCACAAAGGAGGAGCAGATTCTGAAATTTTGGCACTTAGACTCTTGGTTGACGATTTTTGGTCCATTCCGTCTACTACATTGTGTAGTTGTTGTTGCTCTCGACCGTCCGTCTTCATTCTGTCCTGGTGGGTGGTGTCTACCCGTAGAAGGTCGCGTAAAGTTTGCACTTCGGTGTGGTTTACGCCGTTGTGGCCTCCTCTATTTCAGGTAATAAAACTAGCTTCAAAGGGATTTCGTCTCTTTGATGATTTATGGCCTTTTCGGTCGGTGGGTGATGATTTCAGTTGTTACCACCATCTTTCTCAGACACGATATTGCCGGACATTGGGTACATAGAAGCTTCGAAGCGCCTGGGAATGAAAGTTTGTATGTGATGGAGCATCGGCCACGTCAACCCTTTTCTGATGGAGCATCGGCCACGTCAACCCTTTTCTGATGACATGTTTTATCTTCTAATTTTCTTTTGTTTCTCTTTAGTAATTTTATGTTTAATTTTCTTTTGTTTTATGTTTTGATGTCGTCAGTGTATTAGTATTAGGTGGGACTGATCCGAACCACGAGTGTACAATATTAGTTCTCCTTTCCCATTTCAGTACCATACCAATTAATCGGGTTATCATGAGTTTATTACGGTCTAGAAGGGTCTTCTTTTCTATGTTTCATGGTCCTTCGGGACTTGGTCCTCCGAGACTTCTTAATCTCCTTCTAGAAGTTGTTATTTTCTCTCTTTTAGAAGAAATCTACCCAATATGAGTTTGTACTTCCCCCTTAAGAGGATCTCATGTACCTTTATGGATTTGTATCTTTCTTAATATAATATATAATATATTTGCGAAAAAGATGAGTTATTAGTTGGGTTGGATGGGTTGGGTAGTTTTTAGATGTAAATATTTAGTATAGTTTGGATATAATAGTCTCTTACATGCTTTTAAATTTTAAAATTATATTTAAAATTATAACTTTATAACAAAACTAATGTAGCCCTTTTACTAAAAAGGGAGGGTATCCATTCCTCCTGTTATGGCCCTACATAAGATAAAATTGTGTTGATCTAGGTTTAAAGCTTTTATAATCTATCAAAAGAAAATTTATTTATTTTGATTTGCTTAGCATGTTTCTTGACAAAGTCCTCAGTATTTGTACGGTTTCTCAGCTATATATTGTTATCATTGTCGTTGATAGCGTTATTAGGATGGTTGGACCGCCAATGATGTCCAGATTTTTGCATGATCATTCGCTCCCTCTAAGGGGGTGGTTCCACTAGGTTACGTTGGTCTGCTTGGACTTTTCTATGGGTGAATGCTAGCTCGTGAATAGACAAGTGGATGTTTTCCTTCTCCATTAAAATCTTGAGAAGTATTGTTAACGTGGTTATCCATATGAACATGTTTTACCTTACTGATGATATATAATATAGAGTATTTTAACAAAAAGGTACTTTATGTTTTATAATTGGAAAATTGAGTACTTTATTTTTTTTATTTGAAAATATATACTTTTAATCGTTAGTTGACTTTGACTATATATTTTTGCCTAAAATGCCACTATGGATTTTAGCACATTATTTAGTTTATTTTTAATTTTAAAATATTATTTAATAATTTATGGAATAATTAAAAAGAAGGAAATTTAATTGTATCTTAAATTATAGCTAAGTTATAATGTATGGAATAATTTTCGAAATGGATCATTTCCTAAATTAATTTTTCATTTTTTTTTCTAGAACTATTTACTATTGACAAATCATTATATTTCTGAAACTTTGCATGTTTACAATTTTTATATAAAACTTGTTTGTTGTGAATCAACTACGAGAGGGGTGAATCATGACCAACAATTATGAATCATTTGCTACTTTATGAACGTTGATTGTGAACGATAAACATGAATAGTAAATCATCCACAAGAACTAATGAAGTGAACATGTGATAGACCTGTGAACCATGAACGTATTTTGTGAATCATATAAGCTATCTATGAATCAATCGTCAGAATTGTGAATGGATTGAATAATTTGTGAACAATTCATGTGGAGTGTGAATAAATTGTTTGAATTGTGAAACATGTTTTCAAACTATGAATCGTAAATATGAATCAAAATACAAATATGTGGAATCTAATTCACATGGTTGAATTATTTTTTAATATCAAAAGACAACATAAGTTTCAAGTTCAGTAAACCACAAACGTTCAAATTTAGTCAAACAAGAACAATTACATATGTTTCAAGTTATTAGATAACAAACATGAACCAAATCACACAAAACAATATACATAAGGATAAGATATCAATATGAGATGAAAGACCATCTAACTGTCTAATTCATCTTTGTCAACAAGCTTTTGGATTTCAATCTTTATTTTATCCTTCAGTAAAGCTTTTCTACTATGACAGCTCAACCTTGAACTCCGAATCTGAACCATCTGAAAAAAATTTAGTAAAGATACATTATGATGAGAAATGCGTGGTAGTTTCCTGTAACTTACCAAGGTTTTCAATAATATCAACCAAAGTACTATGCATATAAACACAATAATCAAAAATCATAATCAACATATTATAGTTATAATAAAAAATTATAATCAACACATTAAAGAAATCGACTATTCAACCACACCAAACATACATAATTAATAGTTAAAAAAAAACATGTTAACTACAATTAAAAAGTGAACACATACAATTGTGATTACACCGTAACAATATCTAATTTGTAAAAAGTAAGAATACACTAACTACATTTCTTGTTGTCTTTGGTAATGAGAATATATTAATTTCAAAAATGAAAACATCATTACAATGTACACACATGAACCAAGAAAACTAAATATGGAGAATGTACACATAAACCAAAAACGATTAATTATAATCTCTGCAGTTGTCATCTTCAAAGAACCTAAAAATAAATACTTAAAATCTTTAAAAATTGATACCAAACTTTGAGAATCCATTAAACCAAAATTGAAGCTTGTATGAATGAAATACCACATTAAAATCATAAACACACACAAGATAAATGACTTATTGATTAAGAAAAATAAGAATAACAAAAAGTGGCTCATCGTAAACGAATAATCGCGGTTTATGAAACTCTATATATAATGGATATGACGATTGTGGTGCCGATAATCTCACCAGTTGAGTTGTCTGAAGCAGAAGACGATGATCACTTGATCGTCGGAGGTTGAAGATGATGACAAAACAAACTTTCTTTAGTATCCACTTACCCAATTTTTTCTACAATATATCAATAACCATGACTAATATTCTGCCGATCAATTGATGGTGACCTCGTTGATGCCAAATGTAGATGTCAAACTACACCGGCTTGGTTTACTAGTATGATGTGAGATTTGAACCAATATTTGATGAGTGAAAATTTTTTGAATTTTTTTTTAGTAATTTTAGGTTTACGAAAGAGGAACAAAAGAAATATTAGAACAAGGTAGTTCGGTGCACAAGTGCAACGTATGATTTAAGATGAAAATAAAAGGCTTTTTATTTGATGTCTCTTTCTCTTTTTATCTCAAGTGAATGTTGGGAAATTGCATAATCATCATGGTTTCCACCTTGTAAAATTTGGATTCCTCAATTCTCACCTAGTTAACTGCGCATTTATTACTGCTTTGACCAGCTAAGCTCTTCTATGCCGAGTTGTTCTACCATGTTGCTTCCTTGGATTTAATGATACAAAATTAATGGTAATTATAGACGGAGGCACGTGTACAAGCTTTACTGGATACGAGTTATTGAGGAAAAGAGGTCTACGTGTCAAGAGAAGATTGGAGGATCATGTATGGAGGTGATGTGGAATGTTTTATGCATAGAATCACCTTTCTTGTCTTCTTATCACTTTTTCATCATATCGCTTACTCTCTCTTTCTGTAATCCTCTAGTGTTCTTTTGCGTTTGTGTAAATGTTCTTTCTACTTTATGAATCTTTTGCTTATGAAGAAAGGAATCGATGTTTTGTGTTAAACTTTGATTCCCTTTATCTATTGTTTCTTACAAACATTTTTTCTACATCAAAGGTACCAGAGCTCCAGAAGAACCTCAGACCAGACGACGGAGACAAGATCTCAGGAGAAATAGAAGGAGGTGATGATCCAGGAAACAGAGGAACAAAGTAACAATCGCTTGGCTTCAATGGAACAATCAGTGGTGGAGCTGAGAATCAAGCTAGACAAGAGCATCGACGACATGTTCGAAGCCATCAGAGTGATCACGACAAAATCAACATGCGACAATCATGAGAAGACGATGCAGGGTCCACACGTGATACATCTTTCATATGATGGATAATATTCATAGTAAGGTCCTCAAAAGGGGGTAGGGTATGGTACAACAAACCACTACTTAGGGATAACTCGACTCGCGAAACTTGATTTCCCTTGTTTTAAGGGTGATAAATTCAAGGAGTGGCTGTATTAAGTTGAGAAGTTCTTCATCATCAACCAAATGCCCGATCATTTAAAAATTAGCATAGCGCCGATGCACTTCGACGATGATGCCGCAGCTTGGCATCAAGCGATAAGCCAATTGGAGGTGGAGTATAAAGCCCTCAGAGGTTGGAGTTCGTATGTTGAGTTATTGAAAAAGCGAATTGAAGATATATTGGATGACCCAATCACATAGCTTAAACAACTGCAAGAAACAGAAGGAATCATGGAGTATCATTCGAAGTATGAGAGGATAAGAACCATGGTAAGATTATCTGAACAATATCTGGTAAGTGCTTACCTTGTTGGACTCAGGATTGATACCCAGATGCATATAAGAATGTTTCAACCACAAACAGTGAGACAGTGTCTATTGTTGGGAAAGTTATATGAACAAGCTCATACTCGCAAGCCATTGATCACTCATTAAATATAGGATAAGAATGGTCGCGCCGGTATAACACATAGACATGTGGATAACAAGAATACTGGGTTAATCAGGCAGGAGAGAACCAAAGATACTGGTTAGGTATGAAAATTTTGAGTTATGAGGAAATGAATGATAGAAGAACCAAGGGACTCTGTTACTATTGTGATGAGAAATACACTTATAGTCATTACCTTAAGCATAAGAAAACACAATTGTATATGCTTGAGGTTTTCTTATGCTTAAGGGAAATGAAGAAGAAGAGGAAAGTATGATGGACAAAGAACAAGAAGAAGTAGATCCAAAAATGAGATGGCTCAAATTTATATTAATGCACTAGCTGATTACAACACGATGAGAGTGAAGGGAATGTATGGGAAAAGGACTTTATTCATACGCATTTACTTAGGTTCAACGCATAATTTTGTAGATCATATGGTAGCCAACAAACTGGGTTGTAAGATGACTTCAACGGGTATCATAAGAGTCTCAGTGGCAGACGGAAGTAAAAGAGGAGTTGAAGCAAAAAATAGACAAATTCAAATGGAACTTTCAGCACTTTTCATTTGAAGCTCATTTGATGGTCCTACAGTTAGGAGGTTGTGATATGGTGCTTGGAGTACAATGGTTAGAGACTTTGGGTCCAATCACTTGGGATTTCAAAAAACTGAAAATGAGATTTAAGATGAATAGGAAAAATGTTGTGTTACAAGGATTAAAAAGAAATCATGCTAAGAAAGTTAAAGCTCCCAAGTTACTCAGTAAGGATGATAATCCAATGCAAGTGGCGTTAATCTAATACATGATTCCAAACCTGTTTCACAAAGGACGTTGGCAACTATAAGTAAGGTAAAACCACCAAAACCAGTGATTGCTGATTTGCTCAAGGCTTACAATGACATTTTTGAAGAGCAAAGAGAGCTACCTCCTTTCAGGCTACATCACAACCATAAAATTCTATTATTAGAAGAGTCTAACCTTGTGAACCAAAGACTCTATCGCTATAATGTACACCAAAATAATGAAATTGACATAATCATTCAAGAATTGTTGACTGCGGGTACCATTCAAGCCGGGTACAGTTCTTATGCTTCACCAGTGGTTCTTGTGAAGAATAAAGATGGCTCATGGCGTTTATATGTTGACTACATGGGCCTTAATGTGATGACCATAAAAGACAGGTTCCCAATTCTTTTTGATAGAGGATTTGATGGATGATTAATTGTGAGGATCCAGTGTCTTTACAAAAATTAACTTGAGATCATGTTACCACCAAGTTCGTATGCACCCTGAGGACATTCATAAGAAAGCTTTTAAGACACACGAGGGACACTATGAGTATGTTGTGATGCCTTTCAGGTTAACGAATGCGCCAAAAACTTTTTAGAATCTAATGAACACGGTCTTTCAAGAGATTATGCGCAAGTTTATACTCATTTTTTTTGTGACATACTGGTGTATAATACCACTTTAGAATTACATGTGAAGCATTTGGAGTATGTGTTCACATTTATGAGGAAGCATAAAGAGAAGGCTCTCTCTCTCTCTCTCTCTCTCTCTCTCTCTCTCTCTC
>OVBE01001444.1:0-36783 GCA_900406425.1 Iberis pinnata | reverse complement strand
TTCCTAAATCTAATAAAGAAGAGTTATTTCTTTATATATAATTCTTATCATCCAACACTATTATCCCATAGATGAGCTCTGTCCATCTATATCTTACTCATCAATTAATCAAAATCTACATTAATGCTTCAGTTAAATAAAGAAAGACCAAAACTTTGTAAATGTCTTTGACTAATTGATTCTTGTCAATGGAAAATAAAAAAACTCAATTTTGTAACGGTTTAGTTACCGAATATCTCCTCTCGGTAACTCCTCAGTAAATCAAAATCTTTTGTCCAAAAGTATTAGAGATCTTCTTAGAAGACTCTGAAAATTCAACGACCACAACAGACTTCTTCTTCTCATATTTTGTCTTCTCGTTGATTAGTGTTGTTTGTGCTGGTCCTAGAGAAAATAGGACTGCAAGCAAAAAACAATAATTTGGCTACTAGTTTGTAAAAAAAAAAATAAGAAAATTAATAATTCCGCATGACTAGGAACCGAACTCGTGAATATAGACACCAAAGCCCTGCATGTCACCACCAGAACTACTAAAGTCCTTTGTTCATAGTCTACCGAAATTATAGTTAATTTCTTGAGGCCGCAAGCAAGTGCTTCACTTGCTTGCCCTCAAGGCTGGCACTGGTATTGTTAATGTTGACACCAAAGGATAAAACTCTTTTGGTGTTACATCCACCGTTAAACCTAGCTCAGAGCCAGAAGATTCGACCACTTGTCTCAAATATTAACCGGCAAGATGAGTACATCCAATGGAGGTGGAGAAGACTTCTGAACAGGAATTGGTTTAGAAAAAGGCTTGAAAACCGGCCATGGTTTTGAAATCTTGGTGATCAAAGTAAAAACCGCTTTGGTTGTAACGTGGATTGTAGATTTGAGTAGGGAAGAGTCTTGTGTTTCAGTTTGACTCTTAAGATTGTTAAACCCACCATTAAAGCTGCTATCTGAGCTTTTTCTTTGAAAATCTCCCGAGGTTTTTGATTCGTCCAACCTAAATGAAAAGAAAAAATTATTATTTTCTGAGAAAATGAAAGTGAGAGAATGGAAACACGTCTCACTCCTACGCTCTCTCCCTTCTTCTAATCAGCAAGCAACGCTCCTCTACTCTTACTCACACGCCGTTCATGAATTCTCCGCTTGTCTTTCACCATCGCTCTCCACCGTCACCCTTCTATCATCTATGTTATCTCAGATCAGGCGTGTGAGATCTACACCACTCACACCCCTGCCTTTCTCGGTTTCTTTGATACTTCTGGTATATGGGAGACTTCCAATTACTGCGAAGACGTGATCGTTGGTGTTCTAGACACTTGAATTTGGCTAGAGCATTTGAGTTTCTTGGATTCTGGTCTTGATCCCGTTCCATCCACCTGGAAAGGCGAGTTCGAGGTTGGACAAGACTTCCATGCTTCATCTTGCATTCGAAAGCTAATTGGAGCACGAGCGTTTCACAAGGGATTTTTGATGCATCATATTAAATCAACGCACACAATGAAGGATTCCATATCGTTGCGCGGTATAGAAGGTCATGGCGCACGACATCAACGACAGCTGGATAGGTGGTCACCAATGCGAGCCTGTACCAGTACGCGCTGGGAGTAGCGCGTGGGATGGCTTCCATGGCGAGAATCGCCACCTACAAAATCTGATGGAGTAGCAGTTGTTATGACCCCAATATCCTAGCCGCCATGATCAAGCAATTGCGGATGGTGTTCACATGATCTCTCTGTCCGTATGTGCTAGTGGCTACGCCTCGTAGTATCACACGGACTCTATCGCGATTGGAGCAGTTGGAGCGATGCGGCACGACATTGTTGTTTCCTATTCTACCAAAAACTCTGGTCCTGGTCCCCAAACTGCCACCAACATAGGTCATTGGATCTTAACCGATTGTGCATCCACGATCTACAGAGAGTTCACCGCAAACGTTATCACTGGCAATGAATGTTGAGTATTTGATCCTGGATTGAGACTTAAATCACACTCAGAGCCTTAGCTCAAATTCTTGAATCTATCCGATTAAACTAGATTAATTCTAATAGGTGTTAATTTGATCTGTAGGTGCTTAAAAAAACAACACAAGATTTATTGACCCAGTGTTCGATGAATCTATTCACTAGGAGCGGAACAAAGCCACTATGATCTTCATTATAAGAGATAAGAGCTTGAAGCTCTAATAATGGAAAATACACACGAACTCGACATTGACTTGTGTCATGATAGTAGGATTTTTAAGTGCTAAAGGGTATCAATTCACCATCATTGTAGTATAGATGGGTTATCAATCCAAATGGGAGTGCACTAACAATCAAGATGCAATGGATGCTTCAAATTCAAGCTAAACAGTAAAAAGAGTGGTTCACTAACAAGTCCTAAGTGTAGTGAGACATGCAGGAACTAAAAAACATAAACAGAACAAAGAGCATAAAAGACTAAGAACGCTAAAAAGGCAAAACAGAGGAAAAACAGAGCAAGTGAAAGGTGTAAAAAAATGTGAAGCAGTTCTTGAGGACTAAGGGTAATCAACCAGTGATCCGTCCCAACCTACCTAAGCACCTAACATACATCAAACAACAGTAAGCTATCCCTAGACGATAGGTTCATAAGTAACCAAGTCCAATCCCTTGATAAATGGAATCAACCTAAGAAATCACTAGACCTAACTCTCGTTGACGTTACACTACCTAGAAGGCATTAAGCATCAACCTACCAAAGCCAAAAATCCCCCTAGTCATCCAAACCCCTAGGCTGAGATACATATCCTAATCATCTAGGGCGTTGCGTAAGGATAGACTAATCTCTGAAATTACCATGATCAGACATTCCATAGAATACTATTTGGGCGCTGGAATGTCCAGGATCAGATTTCGATTGATGTGAAAGAAACCAGCATTAAGCACAATGAAACAGAAGGGATGTATGTATTCAAACAAGCTTAGGTGCCTAATGTGAGATCAGGACATCAACACTAGTCTACCCCATCCTCAGGAACTTCAGGAACTACTCACTACTCATGGAAACGAAAACAGAAAAAACAGAAATCAAAACTACAAAGCTAAACATGCTGATCTAAGGATAAACTGCAAGAACAATAAGAACTCAAACCCATAACATCAATAGAACAGTAACTAACCCAAAAGTGATCAAATCTTAAAACACAAGATTAAAAACGAAAATGAATGATCAACATGCACCAGATAAGCAACAACCTAAATCTAAGCAGGAAAGTAAAGGAAAAAAAGTAGATTAGCATAAACTTAAAAGATTTTGGGTTTTACACCTAAGAACATGAAGAACAACAAAGCAAATGAAAACCTAAGACAAAAACCTAAAAAGGAAAGAAAAACAAGACTTTTTGAGAATGGGGCGAATTAGGGATTTTATAGTGTTCAGAGAAAAGCCCTAAATCGTACTAAAGGCAAAAACTAATCATTGGCTCGGATCTTGGGTCAGGTCCACTCTGGAATTGAGTTGGTTGGGTCAGAGCGTGTTTGACTCGAGTTGGGAAGTGCGAGATCGATCTGAGCTTGGGACGCTTGAAGGGGATCGATCAAAAAGTTGAGCTTGAGATCGATCCAGCTTGTACGTGGATTGAGTGAGATCGATCTAGTGTTAAGTGTGGGATCGATCTGGATGTGTGCTGGGATCGATCCAGAAGTTTGATGCAGGATCGATCTGGAAGTGAGCTGGGATCGATCCAGATGTTGCAGCTGAGATCGATCCAGAGGTTGCTTGGGATCGATCTGGATGTATGATGGGATCGATCTGGATCGATCCAGAAGTGAGCTGGGATCGATCAAGATGTTGCAGCTGAGATCGATCCAGATGTTGCTTGGGATCGATCCAGAAGTTGCTTGGGATCGATCCAGCCTTGTGTTGAGGTAAATCCAGTTGAGTGCTAGTCCATTCCATGTTAAGTGTTGGTCCATTTCAGGTTAAATGCTGTTTTTCTGAATGCTCACAAAACCTTCCTGAAAGTCCTGAAAAATCTCCAAAATGCGTGCATATGCAAATTCTAATGCAAAATTCCTAAAAATCACAAACTTACTGAAATCAACTATAAATGTGATGTATGCACGCCTAAAGACCTCGGAACTGATGTTAAATGAAATGTAAAAACCATGAAAATTCAGAGTCATCATGTCATAAGAAAGCAAGACGAAGACACAAAAAACCTGAAGCAGCCTTCGATTCTTCAACCTTAACGAACCTCTGTATCTTGGTTATGTCTTCTCAGCCTCCGATTCTTCAACATTTCCCAAGTCTTTCATTGCAAACTCTCTTCTTAGGCTTTCTTTAACCTTACTTATTTCATGTTTGTCACTAGATGCTATAAGTATATCATCCACGTAGAGTAACATATATATTGCCCTTTATGTGTTCTGATTCTTCATGTAGACACATGAATCATATTGGCTTCTCTGAAACTTTTCCCTTTCATGAAAGTATCAAACTTGATCTTCCACTGTCTAGAAGATTGGTTTAGACCATATAAGGATTTCTTCAACAAACAGAATTTTTTTCATCTCCTTCTTTTATGAACCCTTCTGGTTGCTTCATTAATATCCTTTCTTCTAGATTCCCATGTAAGAAAGTTTTTTTAACATCCATCTGCTCTAGTTCATAATCCATATTGACAACATGATACTTATTGAAACATGCTTAACCACTTGTGAAAAAATCTCATTGTAGTCAATACCTTCTTTATGAGAGAAATCTTTAGCAACTAATATGGCCTTATATCTCCTCTCTAATACCCCTGGAATTCCTTGCTTTAGCTTGAATATCCACTTACACCCTATCAACTCTTTTTCTGTCATATCAATCAGATCCCAAGTATGGTCTTCATCAGTGAACTCATCTCTTCTGACGCAACTTCTTTCCATTTTATTTGGCCTTACTTCTCATAGCTTTAGTAAAACTCTTAGGTTCTTCTAGATTAAAGATGAGAAATTAAAGTGTTACACAACAGTAGAAACTTAGAACCAAAAATACAATAGAAGTTGTCTCAAAAATTAGGTCTAAAACATATTTATACTCCTAAAAAATGGTATTGGGTTAACTAAACACATGGTCTAACCCAACTAAAATTGGGTAAAAAGTTGGAAAAGTAGAAATGTTAAGGTCGTTATGCCTCGTACCGGTTTTCCTAAACCGATATGGCAAACCGGTATAGTTGTCTCTTCTCCTCTAGAAGCTCTAGATCTAGAAGAGTATCAACGTATGGCTGCAGATAGTCTTCTTTTTTTCCTTCAGATCTCTTCTTCTTCCGAGCATGAATCAGGGGAAACAAAAAATCTCGTTGTTCTTTCCGCATACTGAGGAAATCTTCCCAACAACTCCGGAAAATCAATTTAGTAAACTTAGGCTAGAGATTGAGGATACTGAATTTGGTCAAGTTAAGAAACATTCGTCTCTGAACGAATTAAACTTGTTTTATTTGTTTCTCACTGGGCTTATCTCCACAACACATGAGGACGAGAAGCGCGAACATGGCACAGTGAAGATGATCAACAACAACGATCGATTCTTTGCTTATGTGATTACGAAATCGATCAGATAGGATGTCGAGAACCCAACAATGAGCATAGAATTTATATCTCACGTGAGAAAAATTGAGAACTTAGATGTAAGATTACAACGGAGAGGCCGCCACGTGGATCCGTAACCGCCAGAGCTGATGTTGTGTTAATTGCTAGAGATGATCTTACTGATTGGAGAAGCCGATGGACGGTTGGCGAAAACGGCTCTGTTTAACACCAGTTCTTTATAAGCGAGAGAATGATCGATGACTGATATATTCGGTTTTTTCATGGATTTACAATTTTGTTTAGAGTCTTTTATCGAGCCAAAGTGTGTTTTTAGAGTCTTTTAGTCCTTTATCGAGTCTTTTCAAGTTTTAGGTGGCTTCGGAGAAAATTGAGGTGTTTTGGGGACGTTTTGGATGCAAATTGGCATATGCATATGCAGAGTACGATATAAGGGTCAGGCGTTTACCAATTTTTGAAGATGTTCCCATGGATAAATTGGGCTGAAATTTGGACACACGATAGCCACATGAGTTATCTTTCATATGGAGATTTTTTGAAGTCAATCCATTGGTGCAATCAAAGTTATGAGGAATTTATTAAAAACTAGTCAAGTTAGCTCGCAGAAGAAGGTCGTGCAGAACAGACCGATCGATCTAGAGCTGGATCGATCGATCCAAAGTCCCTAGAAAACACGAAAATAACAGATCGATCGATATGTGATTCGACCGATATATCCAAAAATTTGGGTGTACAATGTTTGCACAGAAATTATATTTTGCCCAATATTTGCATATGGAAGGTCCCTAGAAGATTTCTTTTTCCTATATTTTGTTTTTTCCTTTAAAAAGGATATTATAAGTTATATTTAGGTTAACCTGTATTCTACATTTTTTGGAACGCTTTTATTATTCTAAGTTTTACTAGGGATACGAATTACATAACCATTTTGTGGAGAAGTTCTTTTGAACCCTATTTTATATTCTAATATCCGTTTTTGCTTAATTATTATGTGTTCTACAATGATTTTGATTTGTGTTTGCTTGTCAATGTCTGAATAGTTCAATAATTAGGTTTTAGGGTTTCCTAAGGAAATCAGGTTTGATTGTTAGGGTTATCATAAAGAGACAGAGATTGTTAGGTTGATCACCTAGTTCATTGATGTTAGGTTGATAAACACAAAAGAATTTGGTTTAGAGATCTGACATAGTCTAGATGTATAAGTGTCTCTACTTGTAGGAGTATTGTCTTAGATGCTTATGAACATATCAAATATGAACTTAATGCTTAATTGAATTATCCAAATATGGCGGGATTTTTCTTTAGTAATTCAAAATTAGGGATCTAATATTTCGGGGGAGATAAATTCTTGCATGATAATATGACTTTTAAACCTGACTACATGTGGATCGCCTAATGCCTGACACTTTTTATTACTGATTTAACTTTTTTATTTTAGTTATTGCTTTTATTTGATTGCTAACAACTCTTTATTACTGTCTTAGATTGATTCAACATTGACTGAAAGTGTGATATCTAGACCTATCAGCGACAAAGATGGCAAAACGAGAAGTGATGCAGAGTGTGACGATTGGGCCAAGACGCTAGTTGACGGAGCGGGGATAGATGTTGAGACCACATAATCCTTGGCGAAGCCATTGGAGCGTTCTGATGAAGGGAAAGATATTGGGGTCAGGAGATAGTGGAAGAGAGGATGAGTTATGACGGCGAAGGAAGAGATGGAGGAGGAGAGAAACCAAGATTAGGAACAATATCTCCATTTTCAGTTATTATAAAGTATCGTAATTTTTATCTTTCAAAAATATCATAAACATATATTATTTTTTATTGCATATGAAATAAATTTTCAAAAATATTGTTTATATTAATGTGTTCCAAAAATATCACACACTCATAATGTTTCAAAATACAAAAATGATCTTTTTATTCAAAAAAGTAAATTTAAGTAGTTCTAAACTTCGTATTTAAACCCTCAAAACTCAAAAGAAAACCTTAAGTGCTACAAAATTATAGCATCTCCCATGGTGGTATTCATTGTGAGTATCTCAAATGTAAAAAGTGGTTTTAAATGTTTTTTAATGTTTTGAGATACCATTTAGAAATTGTGTTTTAAAATTAACTTCAATGGTGGTATCTCATTTTAAGTATCTCAAGTACAAATCTCTCAAAACCAACTCAAAACCAAAACTAAAACTCTCAAAACCAAATCAAAACAAAAATCAAAACTCTCAAAACCAATTCAAAACCAAAACCAATACCAAAATGCAAATGTGCAAATTTCATAACAAAATGCAAACCAAAATTTGTTCAAGCATACATAATTACCTTTCATCTTCTTCTTCTTCCTTGTTCTTCTTCATCTGCATCATCTTCTTATTCCTTGTTCTTCTTCATATGCATCATTATCTTCTGCATCAAGACACAGAAACAGACACATTCAAATCACTTAACAAAGACAAATTGAACAATAACTTAAAGTCATTACTTAAAAACAAATTCGATTACATTAAAAATGATCAATACAAACTGAACCATAACTTAAAAACATACACATAAATTTAAGACAGAAACTTAAAACAGAAAATTAAGACAAAAACTTAAAAGCAGACACAAAAACTTTAAAACATATACATAAACATAAAATAAAAGCTCAAACACTTAAACTAATCATCAAGCATTTCCCTTATGAGCTTTTCCTTCAAAGCACTTTCAAGCTCTGAAAGTGTTTTTTCCTAGCAAGTAAACTCTCAAGCAATGTTACCCTACTTAAATCCTACTTTAATCATAAGTCCTTATGTTTAATATCCCACATACCCTGAAATGTTTGTAGTGAAGAACTCTCACTTTGGGAAGTTTCCACATTATGTTTCTTCTTTTTTTCCAATAGTTTTTGCAGCATTGACACCTTGAGGCCTTCCTTCTGCCTCACCTGCCTCTGCTGAAACAGTCTTGGAGCTTCCTTCATCATTCAGCTTCCTCGTCTTATTGCTTTCACCAATCTCAGCAGTAGATGAACACCACTTATGATCATGTCTAAGCTCAATCCAGTAGTGTTCATGGTTGAACTTTGATTTGTGATCTTGGAGATACAACTCATAAGCCAACTTCAATACATCATCATTTTGTCCACTCTTTCTCTGCCTTGTAGCTGCCTCATAACAGCCTACAAACTTGCACAATGAGTCATTGATCTTGGCCCACCTTTGCTTGCATTTCCCTGGTTCTCTCTTTGAAAATCTAGCAAACTTGGGAGCAGCATTTAAATAAGCATCAATCCTCTTCCAAAAGGCATTGTGCTTCTGCTTATTCCCAATGATAGAGTTTTTGCTGGTGTTTAACCAAACACTACACAAGACAATGTCTTCTGTTGGTGACCATTTCTTTATGGGATCTCTCTTATCTCTCCTCTCTCTTCAACACCCTCATCAGCATCATCAATGATTTGGGTAAACACAGGGACTTGTGATGATCCAAGTTCCTGGTCGAGGGGTTGAGAGGCTTGACTAGTTAAAAGGTCCGTGAAATTTGGGGATTGAGGAGAAAAATCCATGTCAGGTTGAACATAAGGATTCATGATTCAGAAGGTTTTGTGTTATAACAGCGGATTAAACTTTGATTTGTGTTATAACAGAGGAATGAAGTAGTTTTGTAGGATAAGTTCTATGTTTTAAAGTTTTAGCTTTTAAAATTAACATTCAATGCAAAGTAACATTAACTCCTAATCAACTAGATTCAACTAAGAACAATCAGTGTGAAGTTTTAAAGTTTTTAAACAGAAGCGTAATCAATCATAATCAACAATTCTACACCACAAGAACCAACTACAACACAATCAAGTTACATACAATCAATCCTAACCACAAGCAACAACTCCCAAACAATCAAGTTGAGCTAATACTGAAACTACAATGAAACTAAATTGAAACTAAACAACAATGTCAAACCTAACTGAAACTAAAAAAAAGTAATATGATCACAAACATGTTGTATCCATCATTTGCCGAATGCTCAATCTTCTAGTATAACTCTATGTCCTTTGATTAGTGCTCCAAATTCATCTACAAAAAAAAAACAAATTATAATAAGTTCTTGATGAATCGATTTTGCACAAAACCAAACGTAAACAAATCAAAATTAGTCATTGACTATAAGATTAAAAATAGGAGAAAAAAAGGCAATAATATGCTTAAAGTTGCAAACTTTATCATGAAATCAAATCACCCATAACCTTAATTCACAACTATCTTCAATAATCCATAGTTATAACACAAGCTAATCCTTGATTTAGAAGTATAAAGGATTTCGCTTTATGAGTTCTGAGACAAATCTTCAGTTAAAATTCAATTAACCCATAAAAGAAAAACTGAAAAAGTTTCCATTTTAATAATTCCAATTTAAAACCTATAAGAAAAATCTATGATCTCTCACTAAAAAAAACAGTTTCTAGAATCAGATTAATACAAATTCATATAACTTCAAAGAGATTAACAATCACTTGAATGTGAAATCGCAAAATCGGACCAAAACAAAGAGGAGAACACGACTACATAACATGCATCAAAAAGATTAACAATCACCTGAATGATTTTGAAGCTTCAACGCCGCCAATAAATCGCCTTCAAAATCGCCAGAGCGTCTGAAGAAATATATATTTCCTCTTTTCTATCTGCGCTAATGAAAAGGCGACACATACCCACTTCTTGTTGATTCTGAAAATTTTTGGAATGAGATCAAATTAAGTCTTTGAACTTAATATTAAAGTGGGCTTCTTTTTGTGAGATACTCATTTACTATTACCCAAAATAATAGTAATATCATTATCGATACCTAAAATAATACCTAAAATCTTTCGTAAATTTACACATAAAACAAGTTATACGTTTATCAGAGATAGAACAAGTCATTCTACCACACACGACCAACTTAAAAAGCCAAAACCTAATTAGTTTATATACAAATTTGTGTAACCATTCCCAACTTAAGTTCTTGAATGAGCAATTGAAGGTATAGTGTGACAAAACAAAATAGATGAAATTATATAGTTTGTTAGATTAATGTAAAATCAGATACTTATTATTTATTTATTTTTTTGTCAAAAAATTTTTGAGAGAGAGATTATCATTCAATTTTTACATAAACGTGGTATCAAACAAATACAAATAAATTAAATTAAAATACTGTAATAAACTAAAACTTAATAATAAATGCATGGAAATAAATAAATTAATTAAATTAATCAAAATAGTGTAAAAATTTGTGATTTGGCCCTCTTTAAATATATTTAAGATATACATGCACTCTTGTTTTTCCAAGCATGCCTAGTATAATGGCACAGATGCCCTAACTGAAGCATCAATTATAATGTATGTTGGTTTCTTTATTGCAGTTTTGCCTTTGCCAAAAGGAAAACTATATTATTACGTCTACATTATAATGTTCTTAAAGTTATGTTATCAAATGATATTTAAATGGATCTTGATAGCAAAGACTGATGAACGCATAAATGGATAAAAACGTATAGGTATGGGATATAATCCGTAATTGATGGTAATATGCAAATATTTGGGAAAAGTAAAGTGGATAGAGAAAATGAATATAAAAAGACAAAAGAGAAATAAATGAAACGCAACAACCAAGGTCAAAAGAGTGCGTTACCATTAATTAAGGGAAAAGCTAAATCAACCTAAAGACCATTTAACATATCATACCAAAAACCCTCCATAAATTAATTTGTGTTTAACTATACCATGTACCATTCTTGGGATCATACCATAACATTATTATAAATAATATTACATGCATATCAAACTTGAAATTCATTTGTGTACCCAAAAAATTTATAAAGGTTTTAATACTATAGAAGAAGTCATATAGTGTGAAATCCCAAATATGGAAGGGAGTGATAAATTTATTCAAATTATTTGATGTAGCTTTTATAACCACAGCAATTCTAGCGTGACTCTCTCCACAACTTTTTCTCTCAATTTCTCCTATAAGTACAATACATTCCTTCTTCTTCTTTTTCTCTCTTCCACTTAACTCATCATCTATCACCTTCGCCGGAATTAATGGCTCTCGCGCGATTTTTCTCTTTACTCTCCATCCTCTCTCTCTTTGTTTTCCTCACTACGACCACTGATGCTTCCTCTCGTTCTATCTCCACTTCACCCAAAACGACAGTTCTCGATGTCGTTTCATCTCTCCATCAATCACAACATATTCTCTCACTCGACCCGACTCGCTCCTCACTCACCACCACCAGACCCGAATTCATATCCGAGCCCGATCCGGATTCCTTCAACTCCTCGTCTCGCCTGTCTTTAGAGCTTCACTCTCGAGACACTTTCGTCGCGTCACAACACAAGGATTACAAGAGCCTGGTACTGAGTCGGCTCGAGCGTGACTCATCCCGAGTTGCCGGCGTCACCGCCAAAATTCGATTCGCCGTCGAGGGAATCGACAGATCCGAGTTCAAACCCGAGGATTTAAATACACCGGTCGTCTCCGGTGCTAGTCAAGGAAGCGGCGAGTATTTCTCGCGAATCGGAGTTGGAACACCGGCGAAGGAGATGTTCATGGTGCTAGACACTGGAAGCGATGTGAATTGGATCCAGTGCGAACCTTGCTCCGAGTGTTACCAACAATCCGACCCGGTTTTTGACCCGACTTCATCTTCTACGTTCAATTCGCTCACTTGCTCCTCTCCACAGTGCTCTTCTCTCGAAATCTCCTCTTGCCAATCAAACAAATGCCTCTATCAAGTTAGTTACGGAGACGGATCTTTCACCGTTGGTAATTTCGCTACTGACACGGTGACGTTTGGAAATTCCGGGACTGTAAACGACGTCGCTTTGGGATGTGGACATGATAATGAAGGTTTATTCCAAGGAGCAGCCGGTTTGCTCGGTTTAGGAGGCGGAGCTTTGTCGATGACGAATCAAATCAAAGCAACGTCGTTTTCTTACTGCCTCGTTGATCGTGACTCGGGGAAATCGTCGAGTCTCGATTTCAACTCGGTCCAACTCGACGGCGAAGACGCGACAGCTCCACTTCTCCGTAACAGCAAGATCGACACTTTCTACTACATCGGGTTGAGCGGATTCAGCGTCGGTGGTAAACAAGTCTCGATCCCTTCGTCAGTGTTCGAAGTGGACGCCTTAGGAAGCGGAGGAGTGATATTGGATTGTGGAACTGCCGTGACTCGTCTTCAGACTCAGGCATATAACTCACTGCGTGACGCGTTCGTTGAACTAACCACGAATCTCAAAAGAGGAACGTCGAGTATCTCTCTCTTCGACACTTGCTACGATTTCTCATCTCTGTCTTCGGTGAAAGTCCCGACGGTGGCGTTTCATTTCACCGGAGGGAAATCATTGGATTTGCCGGCGAAGAATTACTTGATCCCTGTAGATGATGCCGGAACGTTCTGCTTCGCATTTGCTCCAACGTCGTCGTCATTGTCGATCATCGGAAATGTGCAGCAGCAAGGGACGCGTATCACTTACGATTTAGCGAATAAACTCATCGGATTGTCAGCGAATAAATGCTAAAGTGGATGATTATTAGTTTTACAATGGCAAGAAAAGATAAAAAGTGTAAATTTTTCTTAATCGTTTTTCTTCTTAATTAATCAGAAGTTAAGTTCGATGTTTTATCAATCAATAATAAAGAATGTAAAATATTTTGGAAAATTTGTTTTCTGTTCGAGAAGCTTTGTAAAAAAGTAATGTCAAAGCCGACCATAAAACGAATTGTAATATCAAAAAGTATTTTTAAAAGTAGGGCCTAAACTTTATAAACAAATAGAAGTTCCAAAACTTTGGTATTATGCTTCTTTCGAATTGTTGTCTACGTCTCCCAACCGTGAAAAGTAAAGTTTGTTTTCTTTCACTCAAATGTGAAAACATAAGTCCATCTCCTACCCAATTCTATCATAAAATAAAATTTTATTTAAAGTATTTTAGTAATTAATTTTATTTTTTCTTCAAAAATATATTTTAATAAAACAATATTTTTTCAATTTTTTGCTTTATTTTTTCCAATAATTTGCTTATTTTTTAATATTAATAAAATAATTTATTTTTATTTTCAGTATAAACTGTTATTTATACATTCTAGTTTTTGTTGATTTACAAATTTTTTTAATTATTTTATTTTAACAATAATTCAAAAAATCATAAATAAACAAAAAAATATATACGTTAATATAAAAATTAAATTACAGAACACATAAAATTATACATTAACGATAAATTTATAATCACTTTTTCATTGTTTTATCTAAGTTTGGTTATAATAAAAGAGATATGTGTGGACAAATGGTGGACAAATAATAGACGAAGGGTGGACTTCCAACAAAAAGTAAAAAAAAAAGATGGAGAAATGGTGGATCTAGAAATGATTTATTAGGATTACTAATTGCTAAGTAAAGATGTATTATGTTTGTTTTTGTTTAGTTTTTATATTATTTATGTAATTTTGAATTTTTTGTTATACATTTGTATTTTTTAATATAATACGTATTTTTTTTTTGTCGTCATAGCCTAGTGTCTAAATAGTTCTCTCCCAATTGAGAGCGGCAGGGTTCGAACCCTGGTTGATGCAATAGATGCAGAAGTGACTACCATTAGACCACTTGCTCATTTGCATATAATACGTATTGTGTTTTATATTTAATATGTGTTTTTATTATATTTTAGTGTTTAAAAGTAAACAAATAAATATATAACATAAAACTGGGTGATATCAATATACATATTTTGTTTAAGAATGAATTAAAAAAAAACTTAAAATTAGAAACCAATCTACATTTAAAAAAGTCTACCTTCAAAAAATGAAGCAAGAAGTGAAGCTTCATTTGAGTATATTTTGCTTCAACATAAAGCAAATATTAAAAAATGAAGTCTCATTGGAGATGGTTTTAACGTAAAATTTTTTTAACCCAATTCTATTTTTCATTTTAAAATAACTTTTTTAATTTTTCTTTTATTTATAGAATAACTCTAATTTCTACTCTCACATAGAGTTATTTGAGTGAAACTATGATCTTTTAAATTATAAAATTTGATATTTTTATTAATTAATTTAATATTTTTGTAGAATAACCCTAACCTTGCCTCTCATTTCACTATCATAGTCTTTCATAAGTATTAAAAAACCATAATTTGAGGAGAATAATAGACAGGTTTTACATATAAAACCACAACTTTAATCCTAAGCTTTTAAAATGAGGAAAGTTGCATATAGCTCTCTTTAGAATCTTCATTAAAAGTTCATTTGTATCATGTTATCTTAAGAAGAGAATTATACTACTCTTTCTTCATCTTTTCTTTTTCTCGACTCTCATTATTTTTTCATATTTAAATATAAAATATTGACTTGGGGAGGAGATTGGAGGTAGTGAGCTTTAACTTCGGCGACCGAGCCATAACCCACGTGCACCGCGTCCCCCGGAGCTTGTCGGTGACACCAGCACTGGTGAGTCTCGTCGGTTCATCTTTTTATCTTCTCAATTGTGCCTTTACTCCTCTTCTCTCATCATCACAGGCGTTGCTGGGAAGTTCGTAAGTAGCTACACATGAAGTTTCACCGGCTCGTCTAGCTTTCGTCGATGTAGCATGGCGGACAGCACGACAGAGGGGAGGTGGTCCTCAAGATTAGTGAGGTTCTAGGTCGCTGGAGGTTTATGACGTCGCATCTGGCATAGGGGTTTGGGAATAGCCACCAATGTCAGTCGTGATTTTCAATTCCGATAGCCCTAGATCATTTTCCCCTCTAACCGGAAACCTAACCATCCCACCGATGTCGGCTGAGTTTACACGGCTTAACGTCAGAGTTTAAATAGTTATATTTTTCCTAAAATTTATAGGGTTTTTATGGATCGTGTTGAGTGGTTCCATATTAGAGAAATGTTGGATGCTTTTGGTTTCCTATCTCAGTTTATCTCAGTTTATTAAGTTAATCATGTTTTGTATTGAAACTGTAAAGTACTCTGTTTTAATAAATAATCAGCATTTTGGGTATATCTCACCTCAAAGAGGGTTAAGACAGAGTGACCCCTTGTCACCCTTCTTATTTGTTCTTTGTTCTGAAGGGTTGACAGAGTTGCTCAATAGACAAACCTTTGCTGGAAACATAATTGGAATCATGTTCCACCAAAATGGTCCCCAAATTCACCACCTTTTGTTTGCAGATGACACACTCTTCATATGCAAGGCTGAAAGCTCCCAATGTAATAGCCTGCAACAAACCATTAATTCATATGCACTAGCCCCAGGTCAAGTGATCAACAAAGACAAGTCTTCCATCTCATCTGGTAAACAGGTTTCAGAGGAGATCAAAGCTGATTTGAAACAAATTTTGGGAATTGAATAGGAAGATGGTGTCAACTCTTATCTAGGCTTACTAGAAGCTCTATCGGGCTCAAAAGTTCAATTATTAGACTACATCAGAATAAAACTCAAGAATGTCAAATTGGTTTTCAAAGATGTTGTCATTGGGGAAAAGAGGTTTTGATAAAGTCTATTGCTCTCTTTCTATGCAATGTTAGTATTTAAATTACCAAAATCTACATGTACAAGCCTATCTTCTTTGATAAGAGAATTCTAGCGAAATTTAGTGGAAGACAAGAAGAAGATCCATTGGGTAGCTTGGGATAAGGTCTGCCTGCCAAAAACTTTGGGAGGCTTAGGTTTGAGAGACTTAGAGTGTTTTAATCAA
Source organism: Iberis pinnata (assembly GCA_900406425.1). Lineage (NCBI taxonomy): Eukaryota > Viridiplantae > Streptophyta > Magnoliopsida > Brassicales > Brassicaceae > Iberis > Iberis pinnata. Next base: position 20,518 of record OVBE01001444.1, on the reverse strand, counting down.
GCTATGCTAGGGAAACAAGCTTGGAGGTTATTGCATAATGGCAGTAGTTTGTGTAGTCAATTCCTGAAAAGCATATACTTCCCGAATTTCTCTTTTCTGTCTGCTTAACTAGGTACTAGACCTTCCTACAACTGGAGAAGCATTCTCTTTGGCAGACTATTATTAATCTCGGGATTGGAGAAGCATATTAGTAATGGTCAAGATACCAATGTCTGGACTGCAAAGTGGATAGGATGTGGAGCTCAAAGATCCCCCCTGATAAAGCAGCCTATCTTTAATTTGGACCTCAAAGTATGTGACCTCCTAGATTAGATGAGAGAAAAATGGATTGGAATATTGAGATACTATCTCACTTATTCCACCCGGATGATGAGAATGAAATACTGTTATAAAACCATTGACAACAAGAAAAGATTTATGGACATGGAGCAAAACTCAATCAGGGGCATACTCAGTAAAGACATGATATGAGTTGGCTTTCAAGATCAACTTCAAAGACTTAATAGCAGTAGAATCCCTTCAACCTTCGGTGCCTAACCTTAAAGCTGAAATCTGGACTTCAAATACAACAACAAAGATTAAGATGTTTCTCTGGAAAGCCTTGAATAATGCTTTACCTACATCTGATAATCTGAGAATCAGAGGAATAAGAGTTGATGTGCAGTGTCAAGCTTGTGGTTCTGAATCTGCAAATCACCTGCTATTTTATTGTCCAGTTTCCATATTAAACTGGGCACTCTCTTCATGCCCCCAATCCAGAATAGGGATTCCATCCAACATCAATCTATACTAAATTACTAATATGGCTTATGTACTAAAGATTATGCAGGAAACCTCTGTCCCTTCTTGCTTGACAAAAGGTATGCCATGGCTTATATGGGGCCTATGGAAGAACATGAACAAAATAACCATTGAAGGTGTCTCTTTTGATCAAGACCAGTTTGTTAAAAAAATGGGTTATTGATGCAGAAGCGTGGTGTTTGGCACAAGAGGAAGAAGATGTATGGGGAATACAAGCCTCTCTTTTGATTGCAAAGAAAGTTTCTATTTAGAAACCACCAAAACCGCCTTGATTAAAGTGTGACATTGGTGTTGCTTGGTCAAAAGATTTGAATTGTGCAGGTGGCTCTTTGATTTTAAGAAATGGAGATGGTCAAGTGCTTCTACATGCTAGAATGTCCTTCTTTGGGATCCTTTCTTTGCAAAAAGCTTACTTGGTTGTGCATTTGTGGGCGGCTCAGAGTTTGAAGGATTTGAAGATTACTTATGTTGAATTTACTTTGGAAAATGGTTTACTAGTTAAATCTCTCTCTGCTCCAAACAATTGGTCTGCTCTCTTTCACCTTTCTCTGCCCATTTTGGATGTTTGTACTCATTTTGCGGACTGGTTTGTTAGCCTTGAACCTAGACACAAGAACATGTCAACCTTTTTGATAGCTAAAAGTGTCATAAAAGATGGTAGGCTAGCTTCTTATTTGGCTATTGGTAGTCCTTTTTGTTGAAAAGCTATTCTTTGTGTTGAAAGAGATCATTCTTAGATTTCACTTGTGTTTTGAACTACTATGATGATCTTTTTTTTTTTTTTCTGCTTGTACTATCTGTTTTTAATCATCCAGAAGAAAAAAAATAAATAAATAATATAAAATTTGAGAATTTTTTGAATTTTTTTCCTAATATTTTTATAGATTTTAGACAAGTGTCCACACAACACTTGTCTACCACCTCCAACTCCTATCGCGTTTTTTAAAATAGAAAAAAGATTGATTCTAGTTGGTTGTATTATACTATATGTTATAAACATTATAGTGGATTAGATCATATCAATCTATTTGTTATATAAAAAAGGACTATATATTTCACCTACATTTAAAAGACAAATCTATGAAAATAACAAATAAAAGTATCTGTTATATATATTTGACAGTACTAAACATCTAAAATATTCTTTATTGAATTTATAATTCTTTATTAAATAATGAAAGATCTAAAATATTCCTCTTTTAATTAATAAACTTCATTAAAAAATTAAAATTTAATTTGTTTTGTATCAAAATATGTAACGTTAGTTGAGAAGATAAGGAAACCTCATAAAATCGAAATAGTAGAGTTAGTTAGCTGTCTAATATGTAATCAAGGCATATTTGCGCAGAAAAGTTAGGATCATGCAAAGACAAAACAGAATGCGACACTAACTGCTTATTTATAGTAAAGAGTGTGTGTCAATGGTCATGCAGATGCAAATTCATTAAATTCTATTTACAAGTTCCGAGAAGCAAGCACCACACATCACATTGGATACTTCTCCTGATTCACATTGATTCTTTTACCTAACTTATTGTCGTTTTTGAAACTTATTATGGAGTTGGGAAAATAATTATAGAATGGAGCATTATTTGAACGAAACGAGTGAACTATATACGTATTGATGTATGGATTATGGAATATATATACCACATAAAAATAACTTATGTAGGGCATAAGCAGTTGTATTAAAATGTACTTATTGAATAGGTAAAAATATGGATCTTAGAATATCTCCAATATAAAACTCTATTTTTTAACTACAAATTGAAATCACTCCACTCCATTTTGGAATGGGAAATGTAGTCAAGAGTAATTTAACTTTATTTATGCAGTAATTACATTTTTCTAACTCCAATTTGCAGTTTAAAATTGTTGGGCCAGGGTTTGACACCCACTAAGAAGCCCAACAATAATGCTCAAGGCCCAAATAAAAAGCCCAAACCCGACATGTAGGATCCGACCCGGTGAAGACACGTGGACCCTGTCATTGTTCATGATGTGACAGAATGTAGCCAGAGAAGGAGCAGTATAAATAGGATGTCAGGAGCATTGGAGAAGGGGTCGGAGAAAAAGAGATGGTAGAGATAGAAAGAGAGAGCTCGCCGATATCGATGAAGTGGAAGAACGATCATTGAACAGAGTACCTCGGCTATTATAAGCTCGTCTATCAAGATTTCAGTGACTTAAGGCAATAACTCGCCCATAAACAATTTGAGGACATAATTAATTCGTCTACGTATATTCATAGCCGAAGTTGAAAGAGTTAGTATCAAATGCTATAGTCAAGTAGCCTCGTCTATTCAAATTTTTGATTATTTAAAATACTTAAATAATATTTAAATACATTTCGTCTAACCCCTCTATCTAATTGACTGAGTCCAGAGCGTAGTGCGAAAACCGATTAAACATTTGGCGCTGTCTGTGGGGACATTTGAAGAGTGAAGGGTCAAGACGACATGAGTGATGGCCGACAACAATGACACCATTCCTGACGACATGGTCGAAGCACAGTCGCAAGTGGATGTTCGCCAAACCAAGACCAACCGACTAATAATCCAACGCCTCGACGATCAAGCCAGAGAAGCAAGTGAATTCCGAGCTAGGTTCGAAGCCGCATTTACGGATGGCGAGCGAAGGGTACGCCTAGACGCCCTTAATCAAACCCTCTTCAGCATACCCAGCACAACGTTGCAGCCAACCCCGACGGGTCCGGGTGATAAAACACCATAGCCGTCTTCCGATGCCCAGGCTAAGCCAAGATGAAATTATCGCTCCCGTCTGTCATCTCAAATTATGACTGGGTTTAGTGGTGAAACAGTCACTGTTGTTAGGAGTATCAAACTCCCGATCAGCATTATGGGTGTAACTCGTATAGTGAAATTGCTCGTCGTCTACGAGCACCCAATTTTCAATGCAATTCTGGGTACCCCGTAGTTGTACATGATGAAAGTCGTGGTTTACGTGTATCACCAATGCGTAAAGTTTCCTACGCTTAGAGGAACAAAGACGATAAGAGGGAACCAGCGAGTTGCACGCACTTGCTTCATCGCCGAGCACAAGGCTTGAAAAAGATCAGAAGCATAGCAATTACCGACTGAGTTCAACGATTCGCCAGGACCGTCGTCGGCGACCAAGAATTGCACCACTGCCCTAGAACCTGTTGACCAGATTTCAATCAACGATAAGGATCCATCCCGACGCACTAACATTGGCCGTTACCTGCAAAAGAGTATCCGAGATGAACTTATCACATTTTTGAAAGACAACGTATGTACCTTTGTCTGGACGATGTCCAATATGACAGGCATCGACCCATCGATCATGTGCCACGAGCTCAATATCGATCCCACTATGAAACCTATCAGGCAGAAGCGCCGAAAGCTGGGGGTTGAACGAAATCAAGTGGTTAACGACGAAGTAGAAAAATTATTGCAAGCCGGTTCTATAGTCGAGGTTAAATACCCTGAATGGATAGCCAACCTTGTAGTGGTCAAAAAGACGAATGAGAAGTGGATGGTCTGCATTGACTTCACTGATTTGAATAAGGCATGCCCGAAAGACAGCTTCCCATTTCTCTATATAGATCGTCTAGTCGAGGCCACAACAGGAAATGAACTACTTTCTTTCATGGACGCATTCTCTGGTTATAACCAGATTATGATGCATCCAGACGATCAAGACAAAACCGCTTTCATTACTGACCGCGGCATATATTGTTATCGAGTAATGCCATTTGGACTGAAGAATGTCGGGGCGACGTACCAACGATTAGTTAACAAAATGTTCTCATCTCAGTTGGGGAAGACCATGGAGGTGTATACAAATGATATGCTCGTAAAAAGCACCTCGGCGTCCGATCATGTGTCGCATTTACAAACCTGTTTTCAAATCCTTAATCTGTACAAGATGAAGCTCAATCCAGCAAAGTGTACGTTTGGTGTAAATTCTGGTGAATTCCTTGGCTATGTCGTGACCCAAAGAAGGAGATAAGAAAATCCTAAACAGATCTCTGCCATCATCAACTTGCCATCTCCTCAGAATATAAGAGAAGTGTAGCGGCTAACGGGCAGAGTCGCTGCCTTAAACAGATTCATATCTCGATCGATGGAGCGATGCCTTCCTTTTTATCAACTCCTCAAGGGAAATAGGACATTCAACTGGGATGAAAAATGTGAAGAGGTGTTCTCGAAGCTAAAGGAATATATCTCAACACCGCCTATCTTATCTAAGCCCCTCGATGGGGAAACATTATTGCTTTATATTTCCGTTTCAGCTGCGGCCGTTAGTGGAGTTTTGGTTAGAGATGATCGTGGTGAACAAAAACCCATATTCTACATCAGCAAAATACTTGATGGGGCAGAGACGAGGTACTCGATGTTGGAAAGGCTAGCCTACGCAGTCGTTATTAGTGCACGAAAACTCAGGCCCGATTTTCAGTCCCATTCAATCGCAGTGATGACTACTCAGCCGTTGCGAACCATCCTGCATAGTCCGAGTCAGTCAGGACGAATGGAAAAATGGGCTATTGAGCTTAGCGAGTATGATATTGAATTTTGCAGTTGGACTAGTATCAAGTCCCAAGCTCTTGCAGATTTTCTAGTTAAGCTACCCCCTGAACTCTTTCTTCCTGAAGTAGCAGTAACCTGGAACCTATACTTTGATGGTTCGTCGCGTTCAAACGGGTCTGGCGTTGGGATTCGCCTTGAGTCTCCAACGACTGAGGTTGTCGAACAATCTATCAAGCTCAAGTTTTCCGCTTCAAACAATGAAGCTGAGTATAAAGCGCTTCTCGCCGGGCTCCGTTTAGCAAGAAGTATGGGGGGAAGGAAAGTTCGCGTCTTTTGTGACTTTTAGCTCGTTGTAAACCAGTGTAGTGGTGATTACGAGGTGAAGGACGAACGGATGACATCTTATCTTCGCCTTGTTCAAGACCTCAGAAAAGAGTTCGATGACGTCGAGATAGTGAAAATCCCTAAAAGCGAAAACACATCCGCGGATAACTTAGCAACCTTAGCCTCTACTCCAGTTAGTGAGTTAACGAGTTCGATCCCGATCAAGGAAATCACGGTGTCGAGCATACCATACTCGCGAGTCCATACGATAGACGCGGAATGCAATGATAACGCTACAAGAAATACTGCAGTGTCTGATGACGAGCACGTAATAGGTGACTGGAGGTCATAAATAGTTGCTTATATACGGGATGACACTCTGCCACCTGATAAATGGGAAACTCGGCGCCTCAGGGTAAGAGCTTCAAGGTTTGTTATAATTGAAGGTGAGTTATTTAGACGAGATGTATTTGGGGTCCTGTTAAGATGCGTATCTCAAGACGAAGCAAAGCACGTTATGGCCAAAACACATGAAGGAGCTTGCGGAAACCAATCCGGCGGACGATCACTGGTAATCAAAATCAAGCGTCATGGTCATTTTTGACCAACAATGGTTTCAAATTGTCAAACTTATTGCTTGAAGTATGAACAATGTCAGCGTCATGCCACGACGAGTCATCAACCAACTGAGTACTTGCAAGTGTCTACACCTCCTAGCCCGTTTATGCGATGGGATATGGACATCGTTGGACCATTTCCCGCGTCGAGGCAAAGGAAATTCTTATTGATGATGGTAGATTACTTCTTGAAATGGGTATAGGCAAAAGCTTATGCTAAAATTCAAGATGCCGAAGTCCAAAACTTTTTGTGGAAATATATCATCTATCGTCATGGTCTACCTTACGAGATCGTGACCGGCAATGGCACTTAGTTTTGTTCACACAAATTTGAAGGTTTTTGCAAAAATTGGAAGATTAAGCTTAGCCACTCGACACCCCGATACCCGCAAGGTAATGGACAAGCTGAGTCAGTTAACAAGACCATCGTGGACGGCCTTAAGAAGCGACTAGAAAAGAAAAAAGGGTGTTAGGTGGATGAGCTAGACGACATCCTTTGGTCGTATCGTACAACGCCTCGCTCGTCAACTAATGTAACTCCTTTTCCCCTTTCACACGATGTTGAAGCTATGGTTCCCGCCGAGGTCAACGTCTACAACTTGCGACGAATGATACTACCACAATACAAAGATCTCAACAACGAATTAATGCAAGACAGGCCCGATGAACTCGAAGAACTACAAGACCAAGCACTACTACGTATGCAGCACTATCAGCAAATGGCAGCTCGACACTATAACAAACAAGTTCGACCGAGGCATTATGTTGTTGGAGACCTTGTGCTACGTCATGTTTTTGATAATATAAGGGAGTACGGAGCAGATAAATTGGAAAGCAATTGGGAAGGACCGTGTGAAGTTACTGGAATCATCGCACCAAATGTTTACCAGCTAACCACGCTCGACATGCAACAGCTACCATGACCTTGGAATGGACGACATCTTAAACTCTATCTCTAATCTTTTTTGTTTCATTGTAATAGAACTACGTCTGGCTTGATCCCTCTAAAATTGGTACGTAGGCAGTCTTCGTAATATAAGAAGGCGCAACTACTTAAACTAACAAACTCATGTACGTTGAGCCTTTTTCTCGTTTGATTTTTGAAGGGGGAGTAGGTCACCCCCATGGGGCTTCGTTCAAAATGGAGCTTCGCTTAAAAGAGCTTCGATCCCATAAGAACTAAAGCCTCATAGATCTCAAACGCGCTAAAGCCTCGTCGATAAAGCCTTGTCGATCTTATACGAGCTAAACCTTGTCGATCTCAAACGAGCTAAAGCCTCGTAGATCTCAAACGAGCTAGAGCCTCGTTGATCCTATACGAGCTAAAACCTCGTCGATCTCAAACGAGCTAAAGCCTCATAGATCTCAAACGAGCTAAAGCCTCGTCGATCCTATACAAGTTAAAGCCTTGTCGATCCTATACGAGCTAAAGCCTCGTCGATCCTATACGAGCGAAAGCCTCGTCGATCCTATACGTGCTAAAGCCTCCTCGATCTTAAACAAGCAAAAGCCTTGTCAATCCCAAAATAGACTAAGGACTCATTTATCCAAATCCAGTAAAAACCTCATCAATCTAAAAGGATATTTGTCGAGAAAGGCCCAAAGGTTATGCAAAAATTTATAACTTCATTTGTGCGGCATAGAATTTATACAAAAAGCCTCTTCTATTAATCCCTTGGTGAAATTTTGCAATTAAAGTTTTACAAGGGGCCAAAAATAAAAGTCAATAGTACAAAAGACAGACGATCATAAAAACTATGGAACCCGACAAAAGAAACAAAAAATCTAAGTTACGGGCAGTGCTTANGGGGGGGAGTCTTAGTCGCGGTAAGTTCTGCAGTCGAAGCTTCGACCCCGCTTGTACGGAGTCGTCCAACTTCTTCTTGAGAAAGAAGTTTGTGATTTGACCTCGACTCGTTAATCACTAGAGAGACCCCCCAAGTCTTCATCAGATAGAGGGACAATCTCTATCTTGACCACTTTTTCGGTCTAGGTCTTGAGACTTTTCTTCAGATTCTCAACAATGGCTTTGGGTATTGAACCGCCCATATCCTCAATAGGTCCCATAATGCCGAGCGTTCCTTCAATCGTCCCAAGGTTATTTGCCGCCGTCTCAGCTGCTTTAGGACTATCCAGGTGTCGTCGAATCCTCTCAAATCGAGAAGCGCATTTCTCTTGCATCTGCTGCCCCTTCTTCAAGATGAGAGCGTCTCGACCAGCTCGCTCTAACTCCAAGGTCTCCTTCACGACGACTAGCTCGTCCTTTACCTTATCACTCTCCTCAAGTAAACGATTCTTCTCCTCCCCGAACTCTTCTCTCTGAATCTTGTCCGTTTCGAAGAGGCGTATATTCTCTTCGTTCAGGTTATCTAGTTGCAGCCGCAGACGGGCTACTTCAACCTTGAGATCCTTCCTCTTATGCGCGTCAATCGCCGCAGCTGCACCACACTGATCTACCATCTTCTGTAGCTCGTCGAGGGAAGATGTAGATTTCGCCAACTTGGTGTCATACATCGTGATCATTGCGTTGACCGCAGCAAAAAACTACATTCAAGAAACCACTTAGCAAAGATTATCCCCTAATAGACGCAGTATGTAGTTAAAAGCTTACTTGAACACCGTAGGAAGCGTAGGTCTTGAAAAGGTTTGGAGAAGGAGAGCTGGCAACACTGGGTACTGGACGATTGAGCCCAGGTATTTGACGGACTAGCTCTGCGCAAGCATCAGCGTCATTGACCAACCCAGCTGCGTCCGGGTAGGAAAAGGAGAAGAGAACAGGAGTTCGACGAGGCCTTTTTCGGAGAGCAGCCTCGCCTTCAGCATTATCGTCAAACAGATCTTCAATGTCGACATACATATTGTCAACCCCACCGTCTGCCGGGGTATCTTCGATTTCTAAGTCAATAGTCAGACTTGGATTTTTGGGCTGAGTTACGACCTTCTCAATCTCTATGCCCTTTATTTCTCCTGCCACGGTCCTCTTTTTCGAATTTGGAACTTCGACATGCGCTTTGCCTTTAGCCTTTGCCGCAGCAGCTTGCAGGCCGAGCTTCTCTTGAAGCTGCTCAGATAGCTCGGCTTGCTCCTTTGCTTTCTCCTTCTTTCTGGCATCGAGAGCCGCTCTCGCCGTGGATACCAAAGCCCCTATCTTCGGTGGCTTTTTGGCTTCTTTCATTCCAGCTCTAGCCTCGGCTTTCACATCCTTCTTCTGAGTGTCGGGCTCAGCTTGAGTCTTCATTGAACTTTCTCTCAAGCTCTTCAAACAGTCAGACGACATCTTTGGTTTTGAAGGGTATGAAAAGTGATCTCGTCTAACGGAAACACGACGAGGTGATAACAACGAAATAAGAACGACGAGGTGAGAGATCAAATAAATAGTAATGACCTTAACAAAAAATACTAACTAGAACCAATACGAGACAGACTTCGTCTAACTCTTGCCGCGTCGACTTCTGGCCACTTAAGTATGGAAGCCTTAGACAATTTGTCAACTGAATCCAAAAAGCAATCTGGAAAGGCTTCAAAGGGAAAAGGCTTGTCTGCAAAAAGAAAAAGAGATAGAAATATCAGCCACTAATTAGTAACAACATTATTAATAGCCGAAGCACTACCAATTTCCAAAGCCCAGTCACGTAAAAACTCTCGTCCTAGATCGAGAACCACCGCATCGTTAATCTTAACGAAAAAGTACCGTCTCTTCCAATCCCATATTTTACCCTTAGCCCCGGTGAGAAGTGTGTACTTCGACTCATCCTCACATAGAAGAATCCAGTGTCAAAATTGAGGGAGTGACCCCCACTCTTTACGACCATGTGCACTTTGTGAATAGTCGCGAAGAGGTCAAAAAAATCTATGGATATTTCTATCCCTATCTCACTACCCAGAAGAAGAATTGTTGTTATGTTCCGTATGGCCGCGGTTGAGAGTTGCGACACCGCCATACGTCGCCGAGCGCAAAATGCCATCAAAAGATGAGGGAGTGGAAACCATAGATTCGCGTCAGAGAAGTAATCTTTGAAAAGCGTAAAATACCCCTATGGAGGAGACCACGACCGTTCACAGAACTGTAGAATTCTGAATTCGAGGTTGATGTCGTTTATCCCGCACAACACGCAGAGGGCGGCCAGTGATTCATGTGTCATCTTCGACGGACCTGACCCTGTGAAGTAATCGCCTTCCTCAAGATCCACATTTGAAGGATCTACTTCGTCGGGGAAAGGTCCCGATTCTATAAGTGGAAAAATGTACTCTTCAGAGGATGCCTCGACGATCGCTAATTGGTCGGGAGCATTCACTTCGGGGCTAGACGAGTGATGGACGATATGTAAATTCTTTGACCTTGTCGTTGAACCCATTTCATTAGACATGACTTCTTCCTTGACTGATAAAAGTGGAAGGTCACCGGACATCACGTGTCGGGAAGCCGAAGAATAAATGTACGGTGACGGAAAACTGGCCGGAGACGATAAAAATGGTGAAAAACCAAAAAAACAGTGCAAAAATACTAATAACCTAAAGAGAGAAAGTGAAGAGAGTGGGGAGAGAAATGATACATGTAGGCGCATAAGAAAGATGGAAGCATAAAAGGAAGGGGGACCCTTATAAGGGCTGACGTGGAATGCGAAGGGTCGCCTATTCAAAAGGTTGAAACGCTTCGTGATCTGTGTGAACAAACTTTTCTACCTCGTCGGTAGTGATTAAAATCTACTTCGTCGATCGATCATAGCGAATTACTGCTTCATCAATTGACCGATGCTATTGCTACATCGTCGATCGATCATGATGAGTTACTACCTCGTCGATCGATCATGACAAGTTAATACCTCGTCGATCGATCATGACAAGTTATTACTTCGTCGAGTTAATACCTCGTCGATTGATCATGGCGAGTTATTACTTCGTCAATTGATCAACGCTATTTGCTATCTCGTCGATTGATCAAGACAAATGATTACCTCGTCGATTTTGCAAGACAAATGATTACCTCGTCAATTGATCAGGATAAATGATTACCTCGTCGATTGATCATGGCATATTACTACCTTGTCAATTGATCTAGGTAGGTAACCTCAGTACGTGATCCCGGCGAATTCCAGCTTCATAAATCAATTGAGGTAATTACAACGACAAATCGTGATAGAACCCTAGCGATTGAGTGCGCTAATCCTACTTCGTCGATCAATTACAAACGAGTCGTTTCAGTTAGCACGGCGAACTCTTGTTTTGCCAATTTACCAGTATCTATCACCTCGTCGTATCCAAACAAGATGACGAAGCCTTGTCTGAAGAGCTCCAGTCGACAGATCCTCAGTCGACTTGGGGGGGGGGAGTACCTGTTGGGCCAGGGTTTGACACCCACTAAGAAGCCCAACAATAATGCTCAAGGCCCAAATAAAAAGCCCAAACCCGACATGTAGGATCCGATCCGGTGAAGACACGTGGACCCCGTCACTGTTCATGATGTGACGGGATCTAGCCAGAGAAGGAGCAGTATAAATAGGATGTCAGGAGAAATGGAGAAGGGGCCGGAGAAAAAGAGAGGGTAGAGATAGAAAGAGTGAGCTCGCCGATATCGACGAAGTGGAAGAACGATCATTAAGCAGAGTACCTCGGCTATTATAAGCTCGTCTATTAAGATTGCAGTGACTTAAGGCAATACCTCGTCCATAAACAATTCGAGGACATAATTAATTCGTCTACGTATATTCATAGCCGAAGTTGAAAGAGTTAGTATCAAATGCTATAGTCAATTAGCCTCGTCTATTCAAACCTTTGATTATTTAAAATACTTAAATAATATTTAAATACATGTCGTCTAACCCATCTATCTAATTGACTGAGTTCATAACGTAGTGCGAAGACCGGTTAAACAAAAATGAAGTAGTATTTGAGCATATTTATTCAAAACTCTATTTTTACTTCAAAGTAGAGTTGTAGAATGAAAATTGGAATAAGAACGAAGATATTCTTAATGGCAAAGAAAAGAAAAAAAGAAGACTGGGTTATGATGTTGAAACTAAAATATTGAGTGAAATGAAACAAATGACTATAAAATATTTGATTTTTTATTGTTCGTGTGACTCTTTTCGATCTTTCTGTGATTTTATCATTCCGTCTAAGTATTATGTCAACAATTAAATCTAGATTATTATCTATAATCAATTTTTACAATAGGAAATTTTGCAACTAAAAACACGCATAGGTGAATCTTAATATATATATAAATTCCTTATTTTCTTGAAGTAAACTTTTTGTGCCTTTTATACATATGGTATATATATGTAGTGATTTGGATCCATCTGTACAAAAATATTTCATAATCCCACTATTTTTAAAATTGCCCATAAAATAATCTAAGGAGGAGAGTAGAAAAAGCAAAAGATAAGTTAAAAGGGATGGAAAGATTAAAAACCGCGAGGAAGGTTTGTGGTTGTTTCCATAATCGGAGTCTCCTCAGCTCCATGGCTAAAACCAAACAACAAAATCAAATTGTTAATGTACTTATCACACACACAAAATCAAATTGTTGATTGAGTTACCTGAGATAGCTGAGAGCAGACATACGGTAGAGACAAGTGAAGACAAGTACATGTAATCCTATTGTGTAGAAGAATACAAAAGTCCTTGCGTATCTGAAAGTTACCCAAAACAAACGCATCAAATATAATATAACAAACTGAATTAAGAGCCAGAGAGGCTTTACCTGTTTCCTAGTACGAAACGGCCACTGCTGAGCGTAATCCGATCTCTGATTCCTAAATCTTTGATCCGTTGCTCTCTTTCCTATCAGCCACATTACCATTAAGAAAACTAAGCCAAGCCATGCCTCCATTTTAGGACAATAGTTTGTACCTTTTTCGAGAATGCTGCAAAAGGGTTAATGTCATCTTCGTATATTTTCTTGTATTTGGATTCCACATCCGAGCTGAATCCACTTTCCAGATCTTCTACATACTGAGGATCAACAACATATCAATCAAACCGTGGAAATCTATTACCTTAGCATTAGACAGAAAAGTGTTTAAAGGAAACCTTTTTGGATCCTCGGGAAACAACTTTATCGTTGTTATAGTCCTGAACATAACGGATTTTTCCATAGAGTTTGACGTTGTCAGCTTTCGTCTTCTCTAATTCATCACTGAGAAAGCCTATCTTCTCTTTTAATCGCCTTATCTCCTGCAGAATTAAGAGTACCCAGAAGATTTCGTTAAAAATGAATTTAATCAGAGATAATTGACAGAGGAACGAGGATCTTTCAAATCTACTACTGTACCTCTTCTGTTTCCCGCAACCGTGCTCGGAACCGGTCTCTTTGGCTGCAGATAACTTTGAGCATTGAGCTTTGATCTTGATCCGATGGAGCATGTTTCTGATCCATAGGCTAATCAATGAAACAAAAACGATAAAATGCAGTTATAAATTTATTAGTTGTAAAGTCTATATACAATACCTTGGAAAACCCTCACTTTGAAGTACAAGAAAATACTTAGATCTGATAAATATATATCTACTAGTGGGTAGAATTTCCTTTACGCCATTAATAAAAGTTAAGACCGTTTGAAATTATTTAGTAGGGAGCATAAATTACACGGTACTAGTTATCTAGAATTTAATCCTGAACCATTTGATCTTTTTTCTTTTTCTTTTGGGGAATTTTCCTAGCTTCAAGAGTGTTGCATGAGAAACAAAATAACTCATATAAGTAGGTCAGAGAGATGTACCACAGACTGCTCCGCAACACCTGCTTCTGAAAGCTCCCACTCATCAAATAGAGCACCTTTTCGCTCTTTTGAACTGTAACCCTGTGTAAAAAATAAAGAAGGTTTTCTCCTCTTCAGTAGCATAGTACCAAAAAAAAAATTGTGTTTATGAAAAGAAAGTCCTCATATTATCAGAAAATAATGTAAAACGCAAATGCACAGAAGAACCATGAAAAGATATTCGAAAACCACATACAAACACGACAAGAAGAGATAAAAAAGTAACTACACACTCCTACGTACCTTCAAAATATCATCTTCCAACTTTTGTATCAGTCTTTGTTGTTCATTAACCTTAGCTGTCAGTTCTTCTCCCTTGGCTTCGGCCTTCTCAAGCAATGAGGTTTTCTCAGAAAGTTGAACCTGGGAGAAGAAGTGGTATTAATTGACCAATGACATCAACTGTGTATGCTCATGTCATTGAAAAGGGAAAGAGAAACTAAGAGACATGATTACAAATGGTGGTTCATGTACCTTTAATTGTGTGACCTCATGTTCCATTTTTCTGTTTTTATCAAGAAGGAGCGACTCCATTCTGCTCATCTCTTCACCTGTGGTAGCAGCATCCCAGTCCTCAGCCTCAATTGAATTGTAACCTACAGCCTAATAAGCAATAATAGCATTACACTATACACGATAATATCAGTGCAAGGAAGAACAGAGGATGGATCTGTGGCAAGATGTCAACTGAAAGTGAAAATAAGGAAGCACCAAAATACCCTGGAAACGATAAATACCTGCAGGATTTTCACTTTTTTTCGTAGATCATCAACTAATTTTGCTGATGGTCTTTCTTGAAGTTCTTTCTTCATCTCTTCAATGATAGTATCCTAGTTCAATGTAAAAAAATGACGGCAGGTTAACATTAGACATGGACAGCAAGAGAAACTCATTTCCAAAAAGAAGTGAATATTCTCCGCATAAAGACAGAACATAGCACAAATTTCACCTTTTGATTGAGCAACGAATTCAATTTTTTTGTCTCTGCAACATGAAGTTCTCTCTCATCTGCTAAAGCTATTTCAACATTGTGTATCTCCATATTAAGCTCTGAAATAATCTTCTCTTTTGCATTAAGAGAGTTCTCCAGCATACTATTTGAATCGACATTGTCACTGCAGTGAATGAGAACAACAACTTAGATAAGAACTATTTGAAAATATGTGCCTAGTTAAATGGAAACATAACTGCCAACTTCCTTACCTGTTCTTGTTATCAGTATCTTCATTAGCTGTTTGCAGCTGAGACCGTAGATGTCCCTGTAACAAACCAATAACAAAATTAGAGCAAAAAAACCCCTGTTTGTCTTTGGGTATTTTTCTACTTTGAATATGACATCCAAAGGGCAACATGTGAAAGACCTTTTCCCTCTCAAGTGCAAGGAGTCGCGTTTGAGCACGCTCCACTTCATCCATCAATAGACTAACTTCGGATTGCTTCGCGGCTGTTTCTTCGTCTGATGTTTTAGATAATAGTAATGTTTATTAACAAGACAGGAAGGAACAAAGAAATATGAAAGATTGAAATGCAAACTAACAAAACTTTAGAAGAATAGCGATGTAAAAGAGCCTATCTCAATTATAAAAGCACAATATGAGTCGTCATATTAAGGATCAGATCAATGCACAACCTGACTGAGCACGGAGTTCAAAAAGTTGGCTCTGTGCTAGCTCATGCAACTTTTGCATAGTTGAGACGCTGTCTTTTGCTTGCCTTAATTGATCTTGTAAAGCTTGCTCCCTGCATAAAAGGTGAATATGGAAAGGTTGTTGCTGGCTCAAAAACTCCAAAATACTCAAACATTCAGGGATATATATATTACCTATCCTTTAAGAGCTCCAATGTTTTCTGATTTTCCTCAGCCAGATTTCGTTGCTTGATCTCAACAACCTCTTTGATTTTTTCTTCCATCTGAGTTCAAGTATAACACCACAACATCACTTTTCATCCTCGACAGTTATCAGTTACAAAATAACAAAATAGCATAGCTACTAGCTCCTCAGTGTAGAAGTTAGCATTTGACCTCCCAAACAGGTTAAAGCATTCACAGAAACTACTGACAGTCACATAGGTTTAGTTTTGGCTGTATACCAATTAGAACACAAGGCAAAAAGCAAGCTGACCTGCTGCTCAAGCTGGCGGTTCCGTTCTTCTAGTCTCCTTATTGTGGCCTGCTGATTTTTCAGATGCGTTGCTTCTGTCCTAAATTCCTCAAGTTCAACTTTCATTTTTCGATTTTCAGATTCAACTTCAGATAATTTACGATCTTGGTCCTATAACATAGCGATTAGTAAGTCCTCAGGCTATAGAAATTTAGGTTTCTACTTTCTACTATGTTAACAACTGGTAAGGGAAGAATTACGGCAATAGACGCAAGAGCAGGAAACGGATCTGGTGCTTCGTAGAGTTTCTGATAGATGTTTAGGAAAGCATTTTCCCCGAACTTTGCCCTCTTGGTAATATTATCGACTTCTTCTTGATATCCCTTGAGCAAGGAATTAAACATACTAAGTTTGTCCTCAGGAGATGCTTTTTTGAAGTCTGTTACCAAGATAAACAATAGAATAGGTTAACATTCTCATTACCTTCATCTAATCGGACTTCAGCTGTTTAGATCTATTATGATAAAAAAAAGAAGAGGTTAAGTGTTAAGCAGTATAAAAGGAGAAACAAAAAGTACCCCGTGTGCTCTCTGCAAGCTTTCTTCGATTTTTCTGGCTGTTTTCTTGATTTTCAGCTATTCTAAGCCCCTGTTCATCAAGCAGACTTTTCTCCTTCTCCAAACCAAATTCTGAAAAGATAGGTAAATCATTTGGGATATTGGGAACGGCCTTTTTCTATAATGCATATCAAACCACATTAACAGCAAGCCACCAAGAGAACCAGTAATACTTGTTTCATGTCAGAAACACAAAAGCCAGAAAATCGAGATGTAACTAGCTTCTTGTGAGTACCTTTTCAAAAACTAGAAAATAAGTCATACTATCACATAAAACTACCATTGCGTTCTCCGGAACATTGAATGGCAATTTCATCACGTCTCCAATTTGATTCAGCCTTGCTACTTTAACAGAATCGAAAATAAACGAATTCATTCTACTTAAACAAGCTTCTCCTTTGCTTACCACGACTCAAAGCAAACGAATACATAGCTCGACATATGAATCTGGAAACATACCTTTCCAAAAATTGGTGACGACGGGGATGGGAGAAGAGGAGGATGAAGAAGAAGAAGGAGGTGGAGGAGTTGTTGATTTATCTCTCTCCGATACATCTTGCAAGGTCTCCATTATCCTCGTATTGGGATCCCGATCTCGCACAAGCAAGACTTCAAGACGAAGAAAAGTTTCTGGTGAGTGAGTTCTTCTTCGAATCAATTACAGAATTTTCCTCTCAAACTCTTTCGAACTACGATCGGATCTGCTGAATGATGGCCAAGGGTATTGGGGGGGTGTTGTTAAGCAGACGCAAATATGAATAAAAGCCAATAGACCGATCATTAGGCTTAAAATGGGCCAACTATATGTTAAAGCCTTACACCTAATGTTTTTAAACCCAGACCGAACCAAGGGTTTATCTTAATTGGTTCAACCTTGGTTCAAATTTTTTTTAATAAAATATTTTCTTTAATAATTTTTTTATAGCGTATGAAAATACAATTTAACATTTTATGCTTTTTGTGATATATATTAAAGAGAAATTTCTTAAAACACCATCAAAAGAAGTTCAAATTCCAAAAATATCACACTCTCTCAAAAGTTCCAAAAATATCACACACTTCTAAATGTTCCAAAAATACCACAAATATGAAAAGTGAATTTTAAGGGGTTAAAATTTAAAATTTTATGTTTGGGTTCACTAAATAGAGTTTAGGGTTTAGTTTTGAAGATGGTAGGATTTGGTTTTGGGGGTTTTAGGGTTTAAATTTGAAGTTTTAAAGCTATTTCAAAATTAGTGGTATTTTTGGAACAAAAATATTTTTGTGGTATTTTTGGAAAACAATGTGGTATTTTTGGAACTTTTGCGAGTGTGTGGTATTTTTGGAATAAACATAGCTTTTTGTGGTATTTTTGAGAATTCCCCTATATTAAATAAGTGTATAAATTTATAGTACGTTAAACGTTTAGATTTTTGTAAATGTATAACATATGCAAACACAAATTAACATTTCATGCTTTTTTGTGACATATATTATGCTTTTCACTATCAATAATTTATGATCTAAATTATTTTATTATTTGTATGGATTAAATTAGCAAAATTTTATTTTATTGCTAATTATATATATATATATATATATATATCTAAATTTAAATAAAATAATCGAACCCGGTCAGACTACATTAATCCACAACCCAAAAAGTTTTTCGGTTCGATTGCCGGTCCGGTTTCAAAACATTGCTTATCCCATTTCATCCAAATCCAAGTATCACTAATGAACTAGATTTTTAGCTCACGCTGCGCGTGGGTTTTAAAAAAACTAATTTTGTTACAATTTATGTGATTTAATGAGAATTATATAAATATTATTATAAATAAATATATGAATTTTTATCATAGTTAAACTTTAAACGGTATATCAAAGATTTTAACTAAAATAAATCATTAAAGATATAAAAATTTACATAAAACTATTTATTTTGTTATAATTTATTTCATTGTGGATTAATAGATATTTGTCTTTGAAATATTTGTAATTAAATACAGATATATATATATTTGTCAAAATACTATAAAAGTTATCTTGTATTTCTTAGTGTTTGTAAAAAATTTTATAGTGTAAATCAAAGTTTAGTAAATAACCTTTTTACAACATAAAAGTAAAGATAATGCATATTTTATTAGTAGTAGAGCATATGTATGTAATAAACCATTTATTTATTAGTAGGACTATTAAAATGGGCGGGCGGACCATGGTCTGTTCATGTCCAATCTATTGTGGACTGTCCATGGATAAGTCTATGAACTGATGGTCAATATGGACTATATCCAATTTGGACCATGGTCAAAATGGGCTCGACAATATAGACATTGGGCTGTCCAAATAATTTTAAATTTTATGTTAAAATTTGGGGATTTTTTATATATGTGTTCTATTATAATTACTGTTACAGTTTTTTATTATAGGATTGTAATGTTTTTATTTTTTCATTTTTCTACTGGATTAGTGGATGGTAAGATTTTTCGCGGGAAAATGCGTTTTCGTATTTTTGGCAGAAAAATGCGTTTTCGTCTTTTGTGGCGGGAAAATGTGTTTTTGGCGGGAAAATGGCTTTCTGCATTTTTGGCGGAAAAACGTGTTTTTGGCGGAGAAAATGCGGAAACGCGTTTTTGGCGAGAAAACGGTTTTCACGTTTTTTCCTGGAAAACACATTTTCGGGTTTCTGTCGAAAAAACGCGTTTTCGCGTTTTTTGGCAGAAAAATGCGTTTTCGTATTTTTACGGGGAAAACGCGTTTTTGCGTTTTTGGCAAAAAAACACGGAAACACGTTTTCGGTGGGAAAATGCTTTTACTTGTTTGTGGCGAGAAAAAATGTTTTCGCATTGTTTGGCGGAAAAATGCATTTTCGTATTTTTTACAATAAAATATAGTTTTACATGTTTGAAAAAAACACGGATTTTTTATCTTTTTGCGGGAAAACAATTTTTTTAGTTTTTTGTCAAAAAATATTTTTGCGTTTTTCATGAGAAATACGTTTATGCGTTTTTAACGAAACACTTGTTATGCATTTTTTATGTTTAAAATTGTTAAAAGTAAAACTTGTTATTATAAATTTATTAAGTTGATTATAATTACAAAATTTGAATTATAAACAAAATTAAAATTATGTCCAATGCACAGCCCATTTAATATGGGCATTTGTGATTTTAGGCATTGATAGGTTTGGGCTATATCGGTCACGATCAAAATTTGTCCATAATCCGAATGAATAAAAATGGACGTGAACAACCCATTTGACAGCCTTATTTATTAGCTTCAAGAGGTACTAAATCAATGGGAAAAAAGTTGAAAAAACTCTGAACTTTCCAATCGCGAAACTTTAAACCATGAACTCTTAAGTGATCCATTTAAAACATCAACTATCTGTCGAGTTCCGATTTAAACATATATTTTCGTTGACTTATCCAAATTAGACATGGTATTAGTCAACCGTCAACTCAGTTTAACGGAAGTTAAACATTGACTTTTTGGGGGTTAAAATGGCTTAGTCAACATAAAATATGTGTTTTAAATGGTCAAATTCAAAAATTTAGTGATTTAAATGGCTTTTTAACAGTTCAGGGTTTTCTTGTCTAAATTTAAAAGTTCAATTTTTTTTTGGCATAAAGTCGAAATATAAAAAAAAAATTCATAAAGTCAAAAAAATTCAAGATTTTCTTACGTATTTATTTTGTACAAATCTTGTAATTACATTAGTGGAAATATATATATATATATATATATATATGAATTATGTAGATTTTAAATTCAAGCTCTTAATTAACTAGAAATATGTTTAAACTA
>OVBE01001443.1:0-36562 GCA_900406425.1 Iberis pinnata | reverse complement strand
TTTCAGAAAAAACCCTAAAAACGCTAAAAGACAAAACGCTGATCAATGTCTTGGATCCTTNTGAGATAGATCTTCAAACAAGTCTTGAGTTGGAGATGCTTTTATGAGATAGATCTTCGGTTGGAACTTGAGCTGGAGACCCTTCTTCTGAGATAGATGCATCTTTGCTTCTTCTTTGTCCTTGTTCTCATTTTGCATTTCTAAAACTTTAGGAGACTTCACAGAATTCTTAAAGAGAGATCAATGACGTTGAGTGCAGGAGTCGAACTTGACATCGAACTGCCTGAGATCGATCCTGGCGTGCACGTTGGGATCGATGGCAACGAACTTACGAGTTGAAGTAGATCGATGGCATTGAAGTAGATCGATGGAATTGAGTTGGTTCGATGGGGTAGATCGATGGCAACCAACTTAGATCGATGGCAACCAATCTAGATCGATCCAAAGTGATCGATGGCAACCAATGTAGATCGATGGTAACGAAAGTGGATCGATGTGCACGTTGGGATCAATGGCAACGAGTTTAGATGCACCCAAGTGGATCGGTGGCAACGAGTTGAGATCGATGAGGTCCAAAGTGGTCGATGGNTGGATTGATCCAAGTAGATTGATGGCAACGAATTGGGATCTATCCTGCAGGTGCTCAGAGGTAAGTTCAGTCCATTCCACAGTTGAGTGATGAGTGCCAAGTGCTGGTGCTGAGTGTTGAGTGCTGAGTGCTGAGTGTTGAGTGCTGAGTGCTGAGTGCTGACTGTTGAGTGCTGAGTGTTGAGTGCTGAGTGCTAAGTGCTGAGTGCTGAGTGTTGAGTGTTGAGTGATGAGTGATGAGTGATGAGTGTTGAGTGCTGAGTGTTGAGTGCTGAGTGTTGAGTGCTGAGTGCTGAGTGCTGAGTGCTGAGTGTTGAGTGCTGAGTGCTGAGTGTTGAGTGCTGAGTGCTGAGTCCATTTGATGTCAAGTGCTGTTATTATGAAATTTCTCAAATCCTTCCCAAAAACACCTAAAAGTCCTGAAAAAACCTCCAAAATGCGTGCATATGCAAATTTTAATGCAAAATTCCTAAAAACACTAAACTTAGTGAAATCGACCATAAATGTGATGTATGCACGCTTTTAGATCTCATAATCAATGCTAATTGATAAGTAAAAACCGTGAAAATTCAGAGTCATCACAACCTTAACATTACACTAACTCAGCCTTTATGTTAAAATAACTCAGCATTACTCTTAATATAACTCAGCCTATCGATAATATAACTCAGCCCAATTTTTTAAATACCTCGGCAAAAAAATAATTTCCTTTATACCAAAATTCTTATTAAAAACATAACCACTCGAATAGGTCAGCTGCATCATAGAATTAAGTCAGTCACATCAAAAATACTACTCAACTTTAACGTTAAAATTAACTCAACCGTATTGTTAAAATAACTTAGCATTAACGTTAATATAACTCAACCTATCGTTAATATAACTTAGCCCAATCTGTAAAATAAATAGGCCCAAAAAAATAAATACCATTATACCAACTTCTTATTGATAGCTATTCCAACACTCTCAGGTAGAACAGACCAATGTCTCCGAGAAAGTCTCTATACAACTGTCCTAAAAATATCTGGTGTTACTTGTATAGATCGAATAGAACGCTCAATTACATAACATGTATGATTTCCATCGTAAATACGAATGTAAAATGCCAGGGAATCCCCTTGTTTAGAAGCATGAACTCTCAAGGGTCATCCAGCAACCCAACACTTAACAACCAATGTTTTTGAATCAGATAAGTCTACATCAAAATCAAATTGATCCCTCAATGCAAGAAGTTTTGGTCATCTCACCAACTCGGATTTACTCTCTTCTTGTTGCTGTACCGCAAGGTGTAGCGAATCCATCTCCGACCTTAAAACCTCTGGATTCACATTGCACCGACTCATCGACAAGTTATGAGATCTCTTCTTTGGAGGTAGCGTCGTTGAATCTTCGTCTTCTATTGTGGACTCACCGTATGAGCTGAAGTTATCATCTTCAGATGACGCACCATCTGAGTCGTCGGACATATTAAATCGGCTGTCAAATTCATCTTCTTCGACCACTTCATCTTCTTACATCACTTCATATTCTCCGCTTACTTTCTCCTTTTCTCCTACCACTCTACTATAACAGCCATTGTCATAGTCCATGAAACAGAAACCATCATAACCCTCACTATAATCATCGCTATTAGATTCAATGTCTGAGGGTTCTCTTTCTTAGTTAAAACTATATAACCTTTTACTATTTTCTCTTGCTCTTTCATTCGAATGAAATTCGCCATCTTTTTTCTCCTTAATCTCCACACAAAGACGTACAGGTTCGATTTTCAATAGGCATATAAAACCTTAAAACTATTGAGTATTAAAGACATAAATTTGTGGAGTATCGTGCGCCATTGTTTTCAAAGCTTTATTCGAGAACATGTAGCTCAGTTGAATATAATTCCTCGACTCATTCAATCTGTAATCTTCGAATAGCAAATTTTCTACTCCTTCGCGTGTTGTTTTCCAATCTATAAGCATAACTCTATATCCTCTACTATCGGCATCAAATACATATATTTTTTTCTTAACCTAGTTACCGAAAACAATAAGTACCCGATCCTTAAGCTATCAAAGAAAGATGAAGAATAAGATGAAGAGGATAAATGGAGAAGATGATTACTGAAGAAGAATCCACAATGCAAAACAAAATTCAGCAACCTCTTTCTCACTTTTAACCTTCCACCTTATGATGATGACATGGCATGGATGATGACATGGAAAAATGGTAAGTCAGCCGCAAAACGAACACATAACTCAGTCTAAGTAAATCAGCCATTAAATACAACTTAAGTCAGTCGCAAGGTGAATGTTATTCTAGTAATTAATCTTTTGCTAATTAATCAGTCGTAATAAGGCTGGAAAACCATAAGTCAGCCTTATCGTCAACTAAATCAGCGATCACATGAATGTTATTCTAGTATTTAATCGTTTGTTAGTAGGTCAGTTGTAAACAAGATGACTTTAACGTTTTTAACTGTTTACAGCTGAGCATAGCTAGCTTAGCCGTATAAACATCCAATAAGTCAGCCGTTCATTGAATAACTCAGTCAGCCGATTATCATTAAATAAGTCGGCGAAACATAACTCAACCATTTCATAACAATAACTCAATAAAATTTAAGTAATTAAGACGAGCGGTTAACTTTTGTCTGTAATTCAACCAGTTTCTCTTTACTCAGCCGCGTTTAGTAACTCAATTGCAATGTAACCATAACTCAACTGTATCGTAGTAAGTAGTTCTTCACAATTGCGTTCATTATTACACATTAGCGAATTCCTATGTGGCATCAAAGTGTAATAGAAGGGCACGCTGGACATTTGAAAAATGCCACTAATAAAAAAAGATTTGTATGGTTCTAGTCATTTGTACTAAAATGTGTCGTAGTTAACTTCCCGATTTTTAAAAACCTAAAGATTGCACAATTGATCATCTTCAACCTTCGAAACATTTTGCTAAATATTAGGTATTAAAAGACACTTAACCGCATCTTACACACCTCAACAAAACGGGATAGTGGAAAGAAGTAACAGAACATTAATGGAAATGACAAGAAGCATCTTTTAATATATAAATACTACAAACTAATTGTGGGAAGAAGCAGTAAGACACGCCATTTACCTCTTAAACTGAGTCGCAAAAAGATCATTAAACTCATATACTCCATATGAAGGATTTAAGAACAAGAAACCTAGTATTGAGCATCTTTTTGTGTTCTGCTATATTGGCTATCACGAACACTAGTACACTTGGGAACCGAGCCAAGTTCAAAAGCTTGTCGATTATATGATCCAATAAATCAAAAGGTTGTAGTAAGAAGAGATGTGTCTTTTGAAGAAGAAAGAAGCTGGAATTAGAATAAGACAAATGATAAGTTTCAACCACCAACTGGTACGTTTCAAGGAAATTTCAAGGAACTAGGGTATGATTAAACGGAGGAAAGAGAAGATACTTTTCCTAAAGAAAAAGAAAAAGATGATAATAGCAAATATGAGTCTGTTACAAACGAAGATACTATATTTGAAGATGAAACCGAAGCTTAAAAGAACTACCTTCTCAAACTCTTAGAAGAACAGAGAGTCAAAGAAACAAGCCTAAATATTCGATGACTATGTAATTGGTGGCAGAGAGTGAAAGCAAGCGTGTGCTTCTATCGAACGATGAGGAACCTTGGAGCTACTATAAAGCAAAAGGATCGAAAGTTTAGGAAGATGCTTGTAAAGAAGAATTGCTTCAATAGTAATGAACAAAACGTAGAAACTAGTTAATCCTCCCATAGAGCTAAGCCAATCAAATTAAAAAGGGTCTTCAAGATAAAGAGAAATTCAGATGAAGCATAAAAAAAGTACAAAGCAAAACTTGTAGCAAAAGACTATGTGCAAAAATATGGTATAGACTTCGATGAATATTCGCCCATGGTGCTCGTATTGAAAGAATAAGATCTATTATTGCTCTGGCAGCTTTGAATGGGTTGGAAATGCATCACCCTGATGTAAAAACCACATTCCTTCATGGGGAGCTAAAGAAAGAATTCTATGTTATTCAACCTGAGGGATTTGAGGTAAAGAGAAGTGAAGGCAGAATATATAGATTAAGCAAAGCACTCTATAGACTAAGACAACCTCCAAGAATTTGTAACGCCAAGCTAAACGCCATTCTCATATAATTAATGTTCGTAAAGTGCTCAAATGAACCCTATTTATATCGAAAGAAAGAGAAGAAGCTTCTTCTCCTCATTACGGACGTTGATGACTTATTAGTTACATGTTCTAAGTTAGAACTAATATGTGAGCTTAAAGAAGGGATGTAGGAAAAGTTTGAGATGCGTAACTTTGGTAAATTAACTTATTACCTTGGTATTGAAGTGCTTCAACAAGAAACATGAATCATGCTTAAACAAGAAAGGTATGCGAGTGGAATCTTAGAAGAAACATGAATGAAAGAGTCTAATGCAGCTCACATACCAATGGATTCTGGTCTACTATTAGAAGCACTTGAAGAAAGAAATATCATCGAGAAAGAGTATAGAACGAATATAGGATGCCACAAATACTTGCTACACACGAGACTTGACCTTTCATATTGTGTAGAGGTGTAGACACATGCATGATCCAAAAGAATCGCATGGAGAACCACTTAAACATGTGTTAAAGTATTTACGAGGAAAAATATCTTATGGTCATGAGTTTAAACAGATGAAAGGGACTGAATTGATAGGATACGGCTACAGTAGTCATAATGAAGATTCAGACGTTGGAAAAAGCACAACATTCATATATTCTACTTTAATGAATGTCCAATCACATGGAGTTCATAAAAGAAAGAAATCATAGCATTGTCCTCTTGTGAAGCAGAATTTATGGCGGCAACTAAAGCGGCAAAGAAAGCTATATGGCTTCAAGAACGTATTGAAGAATTATCAGGGATATCACATAAGAAAGTTATTATTCATATTGATAATTGATCAACAATAGCACTTATGAAGAGCCCTGATTTTCATTATAAGAAGCTAACATGTACAAAAAAAAAGGTATCACTTTATAGGTGAATGTGTAGAGAATTAACAAGTGGAAGTTGAACATGTCCCTACAATTGAGCAGAAGGCTAACATTCTAACAAAAGCACTTGGAAGAAATAAGTTCAAGGAAATGAGAGACATTGTTGGAGTCCAAGATTTGTCAAGTATTGAGTTCAAGTTTAAAGGAGAGAATGTTAACTTCGTCTTGAAAACATATAGTTTTCTAATAATAGGATTTTTCACCTGTAACTAGGTTCAATTCCCTAAAACACTATTAGTGTCATGTAGTAAAATAGATTAGTAATCCAAATAGGCGAGCTATTAACCAATAAAGATGCAATAAAAGTTAATTAATTCAACCTAGGTGAGTAAAAGTTTTGAACTAATAACCAAATAAACAGAACAAACAAGAAACTAAACTTAAACATAAGATCTAACATGCACTAATCGGAAATATCCAGATAAACAACAACTGAACAAGTAAGAAGTGAGTAAATGAAACTTAAGAAAATTAGAGAATGAAAGTTCGTAAGGATGTGATAATTGATCAGTGATTCTCCTTAATCATATGTGTTTCACATAACTCAATCATGAGCTTATCCATAGACAATAGACTCATTAACAATCAGATTCAATCCCTTGACAAATCATATCAAACTAAGCTATATCCAGACCTAATTCTCATTCACGAAATACAACCTAGCAGGCATGAAGAACTCATTTATTATAGCCAATAAGCACACTAAACAAACAATCCCTTGGGATAGAAATGAAAATCTCTGAAATCAGTTGGTTCAAACATTTCATCAAACAACTTGTGAGGGTGGAAATTTCTAGGCATAAATTTCAATTGATGATAGAGAAATAAGCATTAAGAACACTGAATCAGAAAGAATCTATGCATAAACAAGCTTAAACACTTAGAAGATCAAAAATTCACTACTAATCTATCTCATCCTCAAGAGAAAATCAACTACCTAGAACCCATGAAGAATGAAAACCCATAAATTAAGCATAACCCATATGAAATGGATTCAAAGTGGAATGGTCAAGCATTCGGAAATACTTAATAACACAAACCCATAAATTAAGCATAACCCAAAAATCAACATGCACCAGATATTCATGATCCTAAAACTAAGATTAATAAAGATAAACAGAAATCAAAACTAGGAAAAATATAGATTGAAAGATATTTTCAAGAACTTTCCAAGGGGATAAACCCAGAAAAACAGAGAAAAACCTAAGTAAATTGCCTAAAATAAAGGGTAGAAAACAACCAAATTCGTAATCAATTATTTATAGTAGTTTAGGAAAACTATAAATCACTAAAAGACAAACATGTGATTTTGTTGCTCAGTTCGGATTGGCTGGCCGAGTGCCTTGGTCGCTTGATCTTGACTTGGCATTCTTGGCCGAGTAGTTTGTTGAGTGCATGGTAAGAATCACATACGGATGGCTTGACTTGGTGTGTGGTCGAGTAGCTAGTCCGAGTAGAAGACTTGGCTTGGTCTTCAAATGCTTGACTCCACTAATGGTTGAGTGCCTTAGCCAAGTTGGTGCTTTTTCTGTGTCATTCATGCTTGACTCGGCTAATGGTCGAGTTCCTTAGCCGAGTTGATTCCTTGGATGTTGTTTCAAATGCTTGACTAGGATGGATCCGAGTTGGTTGTCCGAGTCAGACCCATAGTAGTTTAAGAAGTGCTTGATGTGGACAGGCTGTCCGAGTCAGTACGCACTAGAGTCAATCACTTCTTCTTCATTTTTTCCAATTTCTTGAAAAAATCCTAAGTACCTGAATTAACTCCAAAATGCAACATGTATGCAATATTCATGCAAAATTATCCTAAAATTCCAAATTACTAAAAAAAATATGAACTGCCACATATTGATGACAGAACATAACTAAAATGATGATAAATGTATACTCAAAACATGTAAAATGTATATATATCATTTTCGTAATTAATTTTAAATAAAATAATGTAAATATATTTAGGAGATATCTATGATATATTTAGGAGTTATCTAGTCTTATATGAAATCTAATAAGGATCATAAAATTGGTTTTAAATAAGGAGAGTTTAAGTTGTGACACAACTTATGGGAATTCGAGAGTTTTACTTCTGAGTTATTTTCTAAAGTTAATAAGAAGAGTTGTTTCTTAACCTAATCCTATAATCGATTATTTAAATCAATATCCTTGTTAATACTAGGTTTGTAACCCGATATAAAGTTCACCTGGATCAAGGCCCATCTAGATCAAGACGTCTTGAAGTCAGTGACGAGTTGGGCCTCGAAGGATAGAGATCGGCTCATTCGTTGAATCCCATTAATGAGACATTGTGATTAGGGTTAATTATTGTATTTTAAGTATAAATATCCTTTTAATCATCTTAATTAATAAATAAATTACTTTCTACAAGCTAAGACCCACATATTAGAGTCTAACCTAATTGTTAAACTATGAATCAACAATTGGGGCCGTCTCTGGGGAATAGTTGTTGAGCTACGCCTAACTTCTATTTTGCAGGAAGTAAGAAAATCAGCTACCACACGATGACTAATAAGGGAACGAGAGACTCTCTTTCGACAGGCGAGAAAACCTAGGACCTCCTCATCAACCCAACAACAGATCAGACTCAAAACACTATCGCAACAACGGACAACGAAAAGAATCACGATGAATAGGTCAAAGAGTCAGAATCTGATAAGGAAGACGACAATACCAACAACATTGGTATAACCATCCAGGATGTGTGGAACCTCTTAAGCAAGTAGATGGCATAAATGAACAGGCTCAGGGTCGAATATTTGGATCTAAGGTCGAAGCTCAACAGTATGTCTTCCCTAGTTAGTGAAAGAGACGTCCACGCCGTAAGCAGGCTGATCTTCAAAGCATTTAACTCGACACCCGAGGTAGCTCCAAGGACGAGTGCCAAAACAACAAGGATTGTGGGAACCAAAATTCGCTAATTCGACACAAGAGATAACTCCCAGGAAGAGTGCCAAAACACCAAGGATTGTGGGAACTAAAATTCGCATTGTCCATTTCCGTTAGTTACCAAAAATCATAGAGAACTTTAACTTTCCATAGATCCCGGATTTCTGTGAATTAACTACGAACAAGATCAGAGTACAAAAATAAATGCTAATTAAAGATTGCGAAGGAGAGCAAATTAGAAGTTGTAACAGGTGGTAAGCCTTGTGACATATTAGCTTTTTGATGTCTTTTAGATTTGAGTTTGATTGCATTTTCGGTTGTTTAGCTTGCATTTTGGTTTATATAGGTTGCATTTTGCATATCATCGCATATTTCAGTGAGAAAATAGTCAAAAAGGAGCAAGGAAGAAGATAAGGAGGAAGTATTTGCCACATGTATCGGTTAGAGTGACCGATACATGTCCTGAAGAAACAATATCGACCAAGACCAACCAATACAGTTGGTCCAATATGCTTGTATCAGCCAACTTATATCGGTTTGGTCTGGCCGAGACAAGCTAAGAAGAATTCAAATCGGACAAGTGTGTCCGGTACACATAGCCCGATACAGATGTATCGACGAATGTGTAACGGTTGGTGCTGGTCAATACAATATAAGACGAGCTGATATCGGGTGCATGTATCGGCCATTTTTGCCGATATCCGTATGAAAAAGTAAAAAAATCAAGTGTTGACCAACCTGTAACTCATTTCTATTTGTGGGTTAACCCACTTGTTTTGGGTTAACCCAAGAGACATTAATGAATACTATTAAAGCCTTTTTACCTAATTTTTTGGGATCTTATCTTTTATCTCTTTTTTCTCTCTTAAGAACACTTTGTAATCTATCTTTGATCTTGGTTTAATTTGAATTTAATATTTGCTTTGTTTGTTGATTTCTCTTTACTTTATGTTTCTAATCATGATTATGCACACTTTCAGAAATTGGAATTTGTGTATTACCCAGGATTAGTGAGTGGTTCAATCCTAAGCATTTAGGTTAGATAGATTAGGGCGGTTAGATGATTGACTATGATGCTTAGGAGTATATTGGCTTAGACCGTCATTCAGTAAGTGAGCTTAATGCTAAATCTGGATTGATCAATCAAGTTTAGACTATACGTGAATTGTGCCCGAAAGGTGTTCGATAAAATGCTGGAACCAATTGCAATTTGCTAAATGATGCTATCCAAGAGATTATTCTTAGCTACTTTTAGTAGTTGTTGATGGGTGAGATCTTAATGCCTTATATTATGCAATTATCCAAGAAATTGTTCTTAGTTGCATCATTAGGAGAGGGATTAGTGCCATGAGAGTATATTAGTCTAATTAGAGGAATTCTAGACTAAGGATTAACACTGGAATGTGAGTAGTAACTTCATAGAATGTCATTTGTTCACCCGAGTCGATTACCCTTGCCCATTTTCTTAGACTTTCATTATGATTTACATTTCAATTTTAGTTGACTTTTTCTAAATTGTTGTTGACTTTCGCTGAGTTTTACTTTTGAGTTGACTTTTGTTTAGTTAATGTTTATTGCATGGTTAAGAATGTTTAGAATTGATTCACTTTTTGATTTGGCTTAGACTAAATCAGATTCTTGTCAGTTTTAGTGAGTTAATTGTTTTGATTTGGATTGATACTTATTATGTTACAATGATTGATTATGGTACATTAGGAATTGAAGTAGTTTAATACTCAAATATCCTACTACCAATTTGGCGTTGTTGCCGATTCAGGATTCGATTAGCAATTTTAACTTTGAATTTGTTTGGGACTTTGCCACTTTTATTTTGTTTTACTGATTTTCGTTTTTGTCCTTGTTTGTGCATGTCAAGTGTATGAACCTGAGAAGCAGAGGACCAACTGACTTAATTCTGATTGTTGACAACGTTTGTGCTCTTGAACGGGAACATGCTCGAGCAAGATGAGAATATGAACGAATTGCTTATTTACAACGGTTGGATTTGTAAATGAAGGATAAGAACAACAATAACCAGAACAATTGACGAACTATTGGTGTTGGTGATGCTCCAAACACTTACACTCAACGCCATGGGATTGTTCCACCAGCTGTGAACAACAACAATTTTGAAATCACGCAAAGCTTGATCGCAATGGTTCAAGAAAAAAAGTTTAACGGGCTGCCAATGGAGGACCCCCTTGATTATCTTGACGATTTTGGCAGGCTTTGTAGTCTTACCAAGATAAATGGAGTTAGTGTGGATGCTTTTAAACTCCGACTTTTCCCTTTCTCTTTGGGTGACAAGGCCCATCACTGGGAGAAGGCTCTACCTCAAAATTCCATTACCTCCTGGAATGATATCAAGAAGGCTTTTCTTGCCAAGTTCTTCTCTACATCAAGAACAGCAAGGTTGCGAAACGATATCTCTAGTTTTGCACTATAGAGTGCTGAGACATTCTGCGAAGCTTAGGAGAGGTTCAAGGGGTATACACTGCAATTTCCTCATCATGGTTTCAGCAAAGAGTCAATTCTTAGTAGTATCTACAGAGGGAAACTCCCAAATATAATGATGCTCCTTGACACAGCCAGCATTGGCAATTTTCTGAACAAGAACGTCGAAGAAGGATGGGAACTTGCTGAGAATCTAGCACAATTTGATGGGATCTACTTTGAAGACTATGATCAAATCCCACGGGGTAGAAATTATTCTGATTACAAAACTCAGAAAGACATAAAGGCTTTGAATGATAAGTTAGATAAGATCCTTCTTGGACAACAACAACAAGTCCATTTCATAATTGATGAAGAGCATGTTCATATTCAAGCTAGAGAGACTGACCAACAAGAGGAGATTAGTTATGTTCAGAATCAGGGAGGATATAACAAGGATTTCATGAATTACTTGGACAACCCAGGTCTCTCCTACCGAAGCAACAACGTGGCTAATCCCCAAGATCAGATTTATCCATCACAACAGCAGAAGAATCTTCAGCCATTCATCAATTATGCTTAGAATCGTGGTTTCATTCCTAAGCAACAACCACAAGGTGGTTTCTCACAACAACAACACATTAGTGACCTCCTGGTTTTGCTCCTAAATAGAAACATGCTCCACCCGGTTTTGCACCTCAACATCAAGAACCTCCACAAACCAACCTTGAAGCCATGATGCATCAACTTCTTCAAGGTCAAGCAAATGGTGCCATGGAAACATCAAAGAAGCTTAGTGAACTCAACCACAATATGGACTCCTCATATAATGCCATATATGCTAAAATTGAAACTTTGAACTCCATGGTGACTTCTTTGGAAAGCACGTCTGCTCCTACTTATGTTTCTCTTCCAACCACAAATGGCCAACTTCCCGGAAAGGCTATTTGAAACCCAGAGACCTTTGCACACGTTAATACCATCTTCTTGGAAAGAAACCACGACCTATCTGCTCACCATCATCCTATTCACATCACTGAGGACATTGACATTCAAGTTTGGGGGAATTTGGGTCAAAATGAAGTTCTAAATGCAGATTCTGCAAAAAATGATTCTCTAATTTAGATGAAACCACTTTTTTCAAGGGAGAAGGAAACAACTTTTGTTCCACCACCTTACATACCCAAATTACCATTCCCATCAAGATTCAAAAAGGAGATAATGGATAAATACCCCAACATCTTTGAGAAATCCGTTGAGGAGGGTGAAATTAAGGGGAAGTTGGTACCAAATAGGGAATGTAATGCAATCATAGCAGAGAAGCCAAAAGATCATGGTTCATTCACTCTACCATGCTCACTAGGCCCCCTAACCTTCAACAAATTAGGAGCATCCATTAACTTGATGCCTCTCTCCATTGCCATGTAGCTGGGATTCAATGAATTTAAGGTTTCTAACATAACTTTGTTGTTGGAAGATAGATCCATGAGGCACCCTATTACTACTCTGGAAAATTTACCCATCAAGGTTGGGAATGTAGATATACCCACATACTTTTTGGTATTTGAAATGGATAAGGAGCCAAGGGAACCATTTATCTTAGGAAGGTCATTCTTAGCAACATGTGGGGCAGTGATCAATGTTAAGAAAGGCAACATCAGACTGAATATGGGGAATGGTCTCAAGATGATCTTCAACATCAAGGGCAACATGAAGAAAAAAATAATTCAAGGTCAGGTATTCTCCATCCAGGACATGAATGAGGAAAATCATGAATGGGAACTCAAGCTGTGATTCACTAGAGAATGATATGATTGGGGACTTAACTCAAGTCTTGAAGCATGAAGAAGCCTTTGAAGATGTCCAAGAATCAGAAAAACAAGTGTTCTCTGTTTAAGGGGAATTCGGAGAGTGGTGAAAAAGTGCTTCTACTCAACCTAAAACTCAAGCATGGACAAGAAGAGGGAATTCAAAATTCTCAAACATCTTCATTATTAAGGAAGTTCTACCTGATGGAACCATCATACTGGTTGAAAAGCTTGTTGAGGAATTTAAAGAAAACGACCAAGAAGCCATACTAAACATAGGTGGTTGGATAAGTCCAGGAGGAAAGCCTAGTGGCAGAACCTCGGTTCTCTTTGGACAACCGTCTCAAGGTTAATAGATCTCAAACAAGAAGTCAATCTTAGTGACATTAAATAAGCGCACTTGAGAGACAATCTCATAGTATCCTTTTTGTACATATCTTTTTATTTACTTTCGTTTCATGTTTTAAAAAATATTTTGGGTATTTTTGACTTTGGTTCATGTTTTGATGATTGTTTAGATGTAGGAATCGGCTCATTAGAGCGTTCATAAGGGACAATAGATGCAAGAAAAGGTTAAGGACACTATATCGGGCTTGGATAACAGTCATATTGCCCTATGCTTCATCTGAAGAAACTGTATCGGCCCAGATCAACCAATACAACTAGGTCAATACATCTATATTAGGTGGATTATATCGGGTTGATCAGGCTAATTCTAGCAAAAGGAAACAAGTATCAATCAAAGTGAGCCGATACAAGAGGGCTGATACTAGAGTATCGGGTGGTCGGTATCGGTCCATGTCAACTGATATGATATACATAGAAAAATATCGGCCAGTCCGACTGATACATCTGGCCGATACAGGTTCAATTTCAACAATTTTTGGTTTTCATTTACGATTTCTCGGTCCAATTTAAATCGATTCTCAGTTTAACCCGGTTAAGATTCAAATTTTTAGGAGATTTTAAAAGGTTTCCCTATTTTCTCTTCTTCTCTATCGCCACATTTGACCAAAATTCTCCAAGTTTTTCAAAATCACTCCATTCCCTAACTTTCAACCGATTTTCAAGCTTCTTATTGCATTCAAATCGATTTCTCATTAGCTTTTAGAGTAATCCCTGCTTTTTTATCTCCCAATCAAGCTAAGGTATAAGCTCCAAACCCTATTTTCTGATTCACTATTCACCATAGAGAGAAATCAAATTTTCCTCAAGTTTTATGAATGGTTAAGTCTTCTTAGGCCTAGAAAGCTATTGGATAATGGATGCATGATGATTTAGAATGCTCTTTGTTCACCAATTTGGTAGATTTTAGAATTTTAGAATTTAGGATTCTTGAGATTGAATTCAAAACAAGTTTCGGGGAAATGATAGATTGTGGTTTCTATGGCTTATTGTTGATGTGTTTTTGCTTATTAGAAGAGACTAACATGGATTTTGCATTAACATTTAACTCACTCTCAAAAAATGAATGTTAGTTCTCTAAGATATTTGAAGAAAAAAAAAGAGTTCTCTAAGATAAGCTATGCATAAAGAATTTTTTGAACTAGCGACTTGAGAATATTGAAATGACTTGAAGGCAATGAACTTTATAGAGTGTATTTGAATTGAGAATCAATCTCGATGTGTTTTCATATGGCACATTTGAATATCTCTAACTTCTTTATCTTTTTATAGAAGTCATCATGTCAAATGGAAGAACACCCAACAGTTCAAACGGACCTTCGGTTGAAAACACACACAAAAACATTGATGCAAGTCGATTTCATAGACCCAACATTCCCAGATATTGAAACTTTGGGAAACCTTGGTATTCTCGAACAAGTCAAGGAAATATTAGGATATATGGGGATATCAAATGTCCTTACAATGGAATATGAAGCTCACCAGAAACCGACATGCATGTTCCTAGCCTCTTTAGAAGTGTTCTATTGTGAGGGAAGGGAAGGTCATGAGAAAGGGGGAGGTTTTATAACTTTCAAGGAATTATAAGGTAAGAGTGACAAGTTCACTTTCGGTCAATTGGGAGCTATTTACGGTTTCCAATGCAAGAGTTTTCAACCAGATGTATTTGAAAATAACCCAGAAGAGATCGAGCTTATTTGGGATGTGATAGGGTCCAACAAATTCAAGGAAGGAAGAACCAAGAATTTGTGCATCTGCCACCCGTTCATTAGATATGTGCACGAAACCATCTCCAACTCGTTTTTCTCTAGGCGGGACACCAGCAGTAACTTGGCAGGGGAGATGGATTTCTTGCGTTTGGGCATATATCAACATGTCTGCAACACTTTGCAAGACGAGACCCTATTTCCCAACATCTTTGAAGAGAGACCTTTCCCCTTAAAGATATTTCTACAGTATTTGTTGAAGTTCAAAGAACTAAGTTGGATCTGGAAAAAAAAAGATGGCACCTCAACTGAGAATTGGAGGGTGGATAACACCCATCCTTCTATATACTCAAGGCCAGCTCGGTAGAAACGCTTGGACGCCGAGGCTAATGGATTGAGACTACCTGAAGTAGATTCAGTTTATAGTGGGGATAATGGATGATCGATTTTGCTATCAGTTCTGAGCGTTGAACGATTTGAAGGCAATCATCCCACTCCCGAACAGGAGGTGAACAACTTTCAAAAGGAAGGAGAATTTGTCTTTCCACCAAGACTCCTCCGACATGATAGAAGCCATTTCATGAGTGTCGTACATGGAATCATTCTCCAATAATCTTTCCAACGTCTCTATAGAAGAGGATTCATCTAACTCCCACACCCGGGATGATTGAGGTACACCTTACACCTTTGTACATACATGCGTTATGTTTTCTGTTTTGCATTGTGATTATTTGTTCCCTTGTCCTAAACTTTCCTCTGAATTTCTCTTACACAAGAGACTGTGTAATTAAAGTTTAGGGGAGAGTTTAGGAGGTATCTAATCACGTTTATTTGTTCCCTCGTTTCAAATTTCTCATCTAAGGCATAGAAAAATCATAAAAATTTGAAAATTTATTCGAAAACTTTTTTCTAAAAAAGAGAGTGTTCATTTAGTTGTATTAGTCATACTATGATTTCATGTAGTCATGATTAGGATCGCTTGCATGGGAACAATGATGAATTTTCCTTGTAAATATGTTGCTTTACTAATTGATGTCGTTGCCCTAGTTATTATTTTTCCAATGCATCTATATCTAATTTTAACTAAGACTGAACCATGCTTGGAATGTGAAATTGCATGATCTCTACTTCTCGTAAGCATGTTTTGATTTGAAATTCATCTCTATTTATTAGAACCTAAATATGATTTTCAATTATCATGTCTATTCGCTGGATTTGAACTCATAGATAGCATACACTGGATTATCTTTTATCATTTTTCCACTCTTGTTAATCCAACTAGATTTACCACCCTAAACCAGCTTTCTTTCAAGATATTTTTTATTACTGAGTGTTAGGCCTCTTTCCGGAATGAGTTTGGTAGAAAATATTAGGTTTGAACTGACAAGAATTTAATCTTATGTAGTTCTAGTTCACAATTTTTGGACTAGATAGAATTAGGATGGGAATCGACTTCAAATACCTTAAGGGGATTGGGAAAAAGGAAGGAATGGTTTTTACAAAAGTAAAAAGGATAAAGAATTTTAAAGATAGCTTAGGAGAGGAACAATAAGAGAAAAAGATAATAGTGTCATCAAGTAAAGGATTTGGGGAAGTAAAAAGAGTTTGGCTTAGCGAAAAAACAAAAAAATAGTGCAAATAAGCAAAACCAAAGTAACGGTAAAAGAATGAATAAAAGAAAAGAAGCTATAGTTCTTTAAAGTTAAAGAATCTCCATTCTGGTAGAATAGAGTAGAAAGTAAATCCTTTCCTAGGTTAAGTAGTGATGAAAGAGTAAAGAAAAGGAATGAGAACCAAGATGGTTACTTTTGGGTTTCAAGGGTAGAGATAGGATCATTTTCATATTCGATATAGGAAGGCTTTTAGCTTTCACGATATGGGTAGATGAGATCTTATTCTTGTATGCATCTAAGTGTTCTCACCTTTAGCATTGTACTAAATCTCATTTCTCTTTTTTTTTTTTGAATGGAAAAGCCGAAAGATAAATGGACCATTTTTGTCTCTTAACTAGTCCTTTAGCTAAATGAGTTCATTGAATTTGAATAACATGATTCATGGTTTCCACTTAATGAATGTTAAAGAGATGAATGGATTTGAATTCATGTGAATCTTAGGATTGATCTCAATTGAGCTTTGCTGAATATGGCAAGGATTTTTAAGTAAAATGATATTGTTTTGCATTTTAGAACTAGTAATTTGGAAATCGACATCACCTACTTTATCAGCATATTTTGGTTCTGAGTTCCCACCTTCAAACTTCTTTTTAAGTTTATGAATTACTTGTTTGAGGGCAAGCAAGGATTAAGTTTGGGGCAGTTGATATATTAGGTTTTTGATGTCTTTTAGCATTGATTTTAACTGAATTTAGGTTTTTAGCTTGTATTTAGGTTTATATAGGTTGCATTTCGCATATCATTGCATACTTCAGGTGTTTAAGGTGTGCATAGCTTTATTGGAATCACACCGATGAGAAAAAGGTCAAAAAGGAGCAAGGAAGAGGATTAGGAGGAAGTACATGTTCTGAAGAAGCAATATTGACCAAGACCAACCAATACAGTTGGTCTGATATGCTTGTATCAGCCAACTTGTATCGGTTTGGTTTGGCCGATACAAGCTAAAAATAATTCAAATGGGACAAGTGTGTCCGATACATATAGCCCGTTATAGATGTATCGACCAATGTGTACCGGTTGGTGCTGGTCAATACAATAAAAGAAGAGTCGATATTGAGTGCTTGTATCGACGATTTTGGCAAAAATCCGTCTGAAAAATTCAAATATCAAGTGTTGACCAAAATTTAACCCATTTTTATTTGTGAGTTAACCCACTTGTTTTGGGTTAACCCAAGACACATTAATGAATACTATTTAAGCCTTTTTACCTAATTTATAGGGATCTTATCTTTTATCTCTTGTTTTCTCTCTTAAGAACACTTTGTAATATATCTTTGAACTTGGTTTAATTTGAAGTTGATTTTTCTGATTTCTATTTACTTTATGTTTCTAATCATGAGTATGCACACATTCATCATTTAAATGTGAGTATTACCCATGATTAATGAGTAGTTCAATCCTAAGCATTTGGGTTAGGTAGATTAGGGCGATTAGATGATTGATTGTGATGTTTAGGAGTAGATTAGCTTAGATCTTCATTTATTAAGTAAGATTAATGCTAAATTTGGATTGATCAATCAAGTTTAGACTATAGGTGAATTGTGCCAGAAAGGTGTTCGATAAAATGCCAGAACCAATTACTGTTTGCTAAATGATAATATCCAAGAGATTGTTCTTAGCTAGTTTAGTAGTTGTTGATGAATTAGATCTTATTGCTAACTATTATGCAATTATCCAAGAGATTGTTATTAGTTGCATCATTAGGAGAGGGATTAGTGCCATGAGAGTGGATTAGTCTAATTAACACTGGAATGTGAGTAGTAACTTCATAGAATGTCATTTGATCGACCAAGTCGAGTACCCTTGCCCATTTCCTTAGAATTTCATCTTGATTTATATTTCAATTTTATTTGACGATTTCTTAATTGCTCTTGACTTTTGCTGAATTTTACTTTTGAGTTGACTTTTGTTTAGTTAATGTTTATTGCTTGATTAAGAATGTTTAGAATTGATTCACTTATTAATGTGGCTTATACGAAATGAGATTCTTGTAAGTTTTAATGAGTTAATCGTTATGATTTGGATTGATACCTATTATGCTGCAATTATGATGATGGTATATTAGGAATTAAAGTAGTTTATTACTAAAATATCCTATTATCACCTTGGCTTTGTGAGCTACTGGCGACTTCCGTAGTACGGATACCCATCTCGGTAATAATATTGGAAAATAACCCTAACGCTCTAAGTGTTTTGTTCTGGAGAATGGAACGTCTTTGTGCCCTTCCTCTTCATCTCTCTTATATAGGCTTCATGATTCATCTGTCTTCCTTTTTTGCCTTCCGTTCCTTTGTGGAAATCTTTCTTTTCTGGTTTATTCTTCTACGGAAATCTTCCTATTATGGATTTCTTCCATGTCTTCTTGGCTTGCAGGATAAGTTTCAAACGCTATCGTGTTTGGGCTTGATTCTCTCGTAGAGTCATTAGTGGGCTATTTCAGTGTTTTAGGCCTTGTTGGGCCGTTTACGGTTTAGGCAATTTTAACAGTTCTTGTAGGAGAACCGAGATTTCGTACAACGATAAGATCGAGACTTTGCAGAAAGATTATACCAATCGTATGAGTGATATGACATTAACATTTAAGTTAGTCGTTTATCATTTTATACGCTCGGTAAATACGAGTACATCTTTATGACGGTTCCAAAGGTGATCTTGGTGTTCGGGATGATCGGAACCGTTTATACGATTACTTCAAGACTTATGCGAGTTTTATGTTTTTTATTGCTGAATTCCAACGGAGACACATAATGATAAGAAACGAGATATGAGAGGTTCGTGAGATGATCAGCTCGCCAACTGGCGAGCTGAACGTTGGTCGTTCAGTGTATAGGTTCTCTTTTCATCCGTTAATAGTATTCGAAACTAGAACGTTTTTTGAAAGCTTTGATTTACTTGTTATTGTCCCGATATGTGTTCGTCGAGGTTTTTTCGTATTCCTTGGACATCGGTTCCGAGCATGCTTGCTTGGATATTGTTATCGGACGTAAAAAAAAATATTGCCTCATTAAAACCTCAGTGATAGGAAAACCCGGTGGGAAAAAACCTTCTTGACTAAGAAAAAAAGATTACAGAGATAATCGCTTAGCCATTTGCCAATCGTTATCCGGTTTATCCAAAGCATAAGTTCTTATTGTCTTTCGGAAGTACTCAAATTTTTGTTAATTTGTTCCGTTGATCAGGAATGCTTAGCTCATTTCGTATTTTTCGGACGTTGATTCTGAGTGTACTTATATTGACCCTAACAAGGATCGAAGCGACCAACTTGGCTCCTGATATTGTGAAGGATATCGAAGAAGTACAAAGGATGCCTTTTACCACGAGAATCGTGGAAACACCAATATGACACTCAACAAAATTCAAGTTCACAATGTATGACAGAAAGAGAGACCCATTTCAGTATTTGATGGCTTTCACTATCGATGTGGCGCATGCCCAATTTACCCCATAAGAACGAGATGCGGGCATGTGTAATTGCTTATCGATAATTTGTCAAGAACCCCTTTGACCTGATTTTCCCGCCTTGAACCTGATTCCATTGATAGCTTTTAGCAATTGTCGACAATATTCATCAAGCATTACTCGATGTTCATTGCGAAAAAGGCCACAGCAACCAACCTGTGGACATTATCCCAGAAAGAAAGGGAATAACTCTGTGCTTTCCTTGATAGGTTCAAAGAAGTGGTTGGCCGAATAGTAATAAATGATGAAGAGCTATCGCCGCCCTGCAGAACGTCTTATGGTACAATGCGAGGTTTCGGGACGAGCTACACATTAACCCACTGCAAACAGTAAAAGACGCGCTCCACAAAGCTAATAAATTTGTCAAGATGGAAGAAGAGCATGAAACATTGTCAAAAAGGTATGAAAAGTCCAAAAATCAGAAAGATAGGGACGAATTTCATCATGAGACAAGGAAACACTACAAAAAACCCGTGACAAGATAATAGAGATGACAAGCTACATACGCTATTACAAAAGGAAAGTATGTTGCGGATCTACCTCTGCCTGTCAAGAATGATCCTAAAGCATACTGCAATTTTCATAAGTGAACGGGACACCGAACTGCAAATTGTCGCCATCTGCAGTCCATCCTTTTGAAAAAAATTTAGGAAGGCAAAATCAATATTTGCAGACCATGGAACAATGACAGACGATGGGTAGGAAACTCAAGGTCAAGCTCATCAGCACGAGGGAGAGGTGCGAGAACATAGGTTAACGCAATGCGAGAAGCTAGTCCTCGCATTAGAGATGATATGACCCTGCCTAGCCATACCAGGGAATGTCGTCAGAAAATGATGCCAGCACCCAAACTGCTGAAGGATCCTTACCTAGACGATGGTTTAATGTTATAATGGGAGGATTATTAGCGTGCAATGATTCAGTAGAATTAATCAAAACTACAAAACGCCAAGCTCCAAGTGCTCAAAAAGACCCAACTTGCCTAATGCCGACCTTTGAATCTCTAGAGTTCCGCGGCGACGACCTAAAAGCTCTCAATCAACCCTATGATGATTTCCTCATAATCAAGCTATTCATCGCCAACACCGAAGTAGCTAGGATTCTTGTTGACACATGAAGTTTGGTTGATATTATTTTGTGGGATACAGTAAAAAAATGGAGGTTAGCAGAGAGTCTATAAAGGGAGGAAGTAAAATTCTAACGGGATTTGGCAGAGAGACTATCCAATCCACATGAAAAATAAATCTTTCAGTACAAAAAAGAGGCCTGATTCAGATGGTCAAATTCGTGGTTGTAGATCAACACCCAGTGTTCAACATAATCCTTGGAACTTTGTGGCTCTATTCTCGACTGGTGCAAGGACCTAAAAAATTAGAGGGGACAAACGAGTAGCTCCGACCTGCTTCCAAACAGAATGTAGGATGCGAACGCTGCAATTCTCAGGAATCAGTGACACGACACAAATATTAACGCATATGTCGCTTCCCAAGCTCAAAAAAATCGAACAAGTTGGCATCCACGATGAATATCCAAACCAAATTGTAGGGGTAGGGAAGGAATTTGATCAAGAAATAAAAGGTGACTTGATATCCCTGTTAAAAACTGAAGTTTCCACCTTCACTTGGTCGGTGGAAGATATGTAAGGAATAAGTCTGACGATTACTTCACACAAACTAAACGTCGACCCAACCTATAAGCCAATAAAGCAGAAACGACGCAGACTAAGGCTAGAGAACTCCCAAGAAGTTAACGATGAAGTCGGAAATTACTAAGTGTAGGGTTGATTTCCGAGGTAAAATATCCCGATTGGTTGACTAATCCAATCGTCATGAAGAAAAAGAACGGCAAGTGGCGAGTATGCATAGATTTCACTGATATCAATAAAACATTCCCCAATGATAGCTTTCCGCTATCACATATCAAGGTGCTCGAGGCAACCATAGGGAACAAATTGTTATCATTTATGGACACATTTTCAGGATACAACCAGATCATGATGTACCCAACAGGTCGAGAAAAGACGACATTAATCATAGATAGAGGAACATATTGCTACAAAGTCATGCCTTTCAGGTTAAAAAATGCAGGTGCAACTTACCAACGCGTCGTGAACAAAATGTCTGCTAACGAATTAGGGAAGACCATGGAAGTTTACATTGATAACATGTCTGTCAAATCATTTGAAGTTAAGAACTATGTGAAACATCTCGTAAAGTGCTTTGACACGCTCAACTTATATGGGATGAAGCTAAATCCAGCAAAATGCACCTTTAGAGTGATATTAGGCGAATTCCTCGGTTACGTAGTAACAAAAAAGAGAATATAAGCCAATCCGAAGAATATATTGGCGATTCTCGACCTTCCGCCCCAAAAAACAAAGAAGGAAGTGCCATAAAAACATGTTTATCTCTAGATTAACAGATATGAGCTTTTCGTTTTATCAAATCCTGAAAAGAAACAAGATCTTCGAATGGGATCAAAAATGAGTAGATTCATTTTCCGAGCTTAAACATTACCTCACCACTCCTCCCATCTATCCAAACCAGAAGAAGGGGAAACATTGTACCTCTACATTGCAGTATCCAAAGTGGCAGTCAGCGGAGTACTTGTACGCGAAGCTGAAGTACGATATCGCATTCTGGAAAAAAAAATCACACTCGCCATAATCACAACATCAAGGAAACTCCGACCATCCTTTCAGTCTCATACCATCGTCGTTCTCACCTCCCAACCTCTAAGAATGGTCCTTCATATCCCGAATCAATCTAGCGCGCATAACGTACATGCCTTCTGAGATTGTCACCTCGTCGGTAACCAATTCAGCAGGGAATATTCAACTAAGAGCGATCATATGTACAAGTACCACCAAATAGTTCGAGAGAAGGTTGGCGATTTTGATAGTTTTGAGCTAACCAATATATCGTGAGACAACAATCATTCGGCCAATTCCTTAGCCAACAAGTCATCTACCAACACCGGGCGTGTTAGACGAACTATCCCAATAGAATGCATCAAAACCCCAAGTATTACGACTGCTATGGCTAATTCTATCGATGAATTACTAAACATAAACCAACAAGTTGGTAACAAATTGGATTAGAGAAAAGAAATAATTGACTACATTCTCACGGGGAATGAATCAAAAGACAAGTGGAAAGCCCGATGTCTTTGAGTAAAGGCCTCATGTGACACGACTATAGATGGACAGCTATACAAAAGATCCACCTCAGGTAGTCTCCTCCATTGCATCACCTAACTACGGTGAGGCAGTCAAAAAATCAGACTCCCTTCTCGCTATCACACGGGATTAAAACTTGGGCTCCCTTTGAGGTGGCGGTTTACAGCCTAAGACGTCTCAAGTTGCCTGACAATGAAGATACCAACGAGAACATGTTGCTTGCCTCCTTTGACGAGCTCGAAGAAATAAGGGATCGAGTTCTTGTCCGTATGTATGCTTATCAACATGTAGAGATAAGATACTACAACAAAAGTGTGAGGAAAAGAAGGTTTACCGAAGGAGATTTTGTTTTACTTCCGCCATACGCAAATAAGGCAGATAAAAATGCGGGGAAGCTCGGAGCTAGGTAGGAAGATCCATACCATATTTCAAAGATCGTCAAACCCGGAGTATATGAGCTCATAGCAATGGATGGAACGCCAACACCAAACTCATGGAATGCAACAAAGCTTAAAAAATTCTACTATTAGGTTATGAGCTTTGTACTATGGACTATGACTTGGATTGATCCCTACTTTTTAGGGTACGAAGGCAATTCTTTTAGCTGCAACTATTTTACTTAATATAAATATACATGCATTTTTCATATTAACTGCTACTTCGGTAAACAAAGTACAGTTTCAACACGCTTTCTACAAAAAAAAGGATGAGCCACTGCTCGCGCATGTTCGTCTATTACGAACATGCTTGAGGAAATCAAAAAAAACATTCACGGTTAACAAAATAAAAAATAAAGGCCGAGGTACAACTCGTGTACTTTTAAAGATGAGTATTGGACGTGATCGAAGTAACCTCATTCGAGCATAATTCTCAACACAAAAGATCGAGTTCCGACTCGCGTAATCCTAAAAGAGTATAAGACGAGACTAAAGATCTCGTCGTTAGTCCATTCGTATGGTTGGGTGGGTGTTCAATTCACACTAGAATTAGAGAAACACCTATTATTAGAAAAGAATAAACAAA
Source organism: Iberis pinnata (assembly GCA_900406425.1). Taxonomy (NCBI): domain Eukaryota; kingdom Viridiplantae; phylum Streptophyta; class Magnoliopsida; order Brassicales; family Brassicaceae; genus Iberis; species Iberis pinnata. The sequence goes on along the minus strand of OVBE01001443.1, from coordinate 12,343 downwards.
AAAAGAACAATTCAGGCACCGAACTGATCTCTGGCAATGAGAACAAAATTCAAGCACAAAATGAGACAACATAAAAATATGGGAACTCTCAAATTTCATTAATGACAAGATAGGATTTTACATCATTTTCACAGAAAAGAAAATACAATGTTTTCTACGAACTATTCTACCAAAATAAAACTAGAAAAAACCATATATCGGTGCAAACAACAAGGAGACAGGTACCCTAGAGAAGAGAGGAGTTGATGCTGGAAACAGTGAAGAAATGAGTTGACACTGAGAATGTGGAAGAAAGAGTTATTTGGAATAAATAAACCCTAGAAAGGCAAAGATGTCTTCAGGTATTCCAAATAAACATCTAAATGAGATGTTCTATTATATAAGAATTCCCTAAGGGAATATATATTGGGTATCCATCACCAAGTATCATTAGATACCTTGAATTGCAATCTGGTATCATAAATACGACATGTTTTTTCGATTTCCATTTTGATGAAGATGAATTTTAAGCGTTAGGGGGAGCAATTAAACAAGCGCTAAAATTACATGGTTTACACCATCTTTAGCATATCTTGATCCCCCTATAAAACAACGCAAAATGGAAGTACATAAAATTGTACATCTTGAAAATTTGTGAAATGAATTACCAAATGCGTTCACATATATAGAGGGATTAAATCGTATATACCTAATGCTAATTTCCCATTAAGAGTTATTGTTCCTAAAGAACAAACTGATGGGAGCAAAGCAAATGAACCTAAGGTTCATTTAAAGAGGGGGAGGCCAATGGACTTGAAAGATAAAAACCGTATAAAATAAAGAAAAATGTATATAGGACATAAATGAAAAGATTCAAGAAGAACCATGTAAAGAGATTCGTCAAAAAGATGAACATAATATAGAAAAGTATGAGATCTCCATTAATTATGCACATACTGAAAATTATGGGATAGAAATAAAACAGAAGATATTAATGGAAAATTATTGTTTTCTATTTCCAAAGACATGGATCATGAAAATGACGATCCAGACCCAACATCCGTATCAGAGTGCCAAGAAATGCCTGATTGGGAGAAATGGGAAATATCCATGAGAACTGAGTTATTCTCCCTTAATAAACGAGATGTCTTTGGACCTATTGTCATTACACCCGAGGGTGTAATGCCAGTCGGATGTAGATAAGTCTTCGTGCGAAAAAGAAATGAGAAGAATGAGGTAATAAGATATAAAGCACGACTTGTGGCTCAAGGTTTTTCTCAAAGTCCGGATATAGATTATGAAAAACATATTCCCCGGTACTAGATGGAATCATATTCATGTACTTAATGAGCCTTGCGGCCTCTATGAATTTAGTACCTGATGGATGTAGTAATTGCATACCTATATGGATTGCTTGATAGTGATATTTATATGAAAATCCCCGAAGTATTAAAGATCATGTAAGGATCAAATATCACTAAAGAATCTAAAAAAAATTTTGGGTCAAATTAGTACGATCATTTTACGGATTAAAACAATCCGGACACATGTGTACAATAGCTTAAGTGAATATCTTTTGAAAAAAGGATATGTTAACAATGTGATATGCCCTTGCGTATTTATAAAGAAATCCTCATATGGATTTGTGATCATAGTTTTATATGTTGATGACCTGAACATAATTGGAACTCCAAATGATATAGATGATGCAAGAAATAATATGAAAGAAGAGTTCAAAATGGAAGATCTTGGAAAGAAAATGTTTTGTCTTGGTCTTCAAATAGAGCACCTCAAAGATGGAATCTTTGTGCATCAATCAAATTACACTAAAAGAGTGTTAAAGCGCTTGAGTAAGGATAAAGAGAATCCTTTGAGTAATCCAATGGTCAATAGATCTTTTGATATTAACAAGGATTCATTTCGACCTTGTAAAAATGACGAGGATATGTTAGGTCCTGAAGTACCTTATATGAGTGTTATTGGTAGAATTAGGTATCTTGTAAATTTCACTCGACCATATATAGCATTCGTTACTAATTTGATTGCAAGATACAATTCATCACCAACGCGCAGACATTAAAATGGGATAAAGCATTTATCAAAGATATGCTTCTATAAATGATAAATATAATGAAATGCGTAGTTGTACTCTTTTTTCTTATCATGGTTTTCATCCCACTGGATTTTTCCATGAAATTTTTTTTAACAAAGAAAGAATGAACACGCAAAAGATAAACATCAAGGTAGAATGATATAATCCTAATGATGGAAGTCTTCATCACCCCCAAGGAAATAAAAAATTTCCCTTCACAAAGCATGTAGAAAATGTGTTTGGCTCAGATCCTTGAATCAACATATAAAAGAAGCTAGAAGTCATTAAAAAGCCAAAAAAAAATGTTCGAAGATAATGTTGCTTATGTCGCCCAACTCAAAGAAGGTTATATCAAAGAGAGACAGAAAAAAGCACATTCCTTCAAGATATCCTCTTACAGTAAGGAACTCGAGAAAAATGAGGAAGTTGACGTCTTGTGTGTGACAATCCAGCAGGTCTTTTTCAAAGGTGCTTCCTACCACAGTATCCCAAAAACATATTCATATTATCATAATGCATCATCTACATGACTTGTGAAGAAAAGATGATACTCAACATTTCCAGGGGAAATTATGACATTGTATTCTTTTTTCCTCGTTATGTTTTTTATCCCACTGAATATTTCCATGATAAGATTTTTAACGAGATAGTTCACATACTAGTATATATAATAATAAAGGAGAGTGTTGAATTATTATTATATATATTTACTTAGCAACTGAGTTCCTTCTCCATGAAGTAGTCATTACTATATATATGTACCTGAGCACTAGTCATTTTGTAATAGAACAACATCAATAATACTTCTTAAAGAAGAGTATTATTACCCTCTGCCCCTCGATCATAAAGTAATCAGGCAATGTCCCCTTTATCATTATTGGGGCAGTGCCCCTGATCATAAAAATTATAAACTATGTCCCTTTGATTGTTATAAGGGCTAAGTCCATCAATCACAAAATAAAGATATATCTTAGATCTGTTGAAAGGTGATTCCTTCTAGATCATAAAATTAAATGAAATATCTTTGGATCGATGGAAAGACTATTCCTCTTGATCCTATCAACGGCGATACCTCCTTATATAATCATATGGCGACCATAAATGATTATTTTAAATTATGTATTTAAGTTCCGCTTTTAAATTTTGCATTTAAGTTATGCTTTAAATTTTTCATTAATTTATGCATTTAAATTATGCTTTAAATTACTGGACTAATTTATTTCTTAAACTTATGTTTTGAAATTATGCTTTAAATCGCTATTGAGTAGCAAAAATAGTTTTGAAAAGCTGAAATGCGAAAAAAGAGTTATAGTGCTCATAAAGTGGAGACAATGCAAATATGATGAAAAATTCTAGATAAGCTAGTCTATCGATTTTCAAATGCAATGAAATGATAATTATTGATGCCTTGGATTCTCCAAAGTATGAAAGAAACTAGTCAAGTTTCAAAAAAATAATTGTCTCGATTTAATCATAGAGACGATAAATGAATGTGGTATTAATTTTAAGCCACATATTGAGACATGCATGTTATGAATATTTATCATGCAATAATGGTTTTGATCTTTTTTTATCAACCTTCATATCAAACCCTATTTATAACCGAATCAAAAATGAGAATTGGTCTATGATTACATGTTAAACCATCATCTTAATAAAGGGTTTTTGGAATCTCAATTCAAATAATTATAGGATGTTGCAGAGTTCTGATAAACAGGATTTTATGGATTCCTATCTAGCAAGTAATCCGAGACTACTTGAATGTCGATGTAGTACTTAGGTGTGAAATCCAGTTCGGAATGCAATTAACTCACTAATTCTACTACAATCAAGTTCATTCTAAGAAATTCATAGTTGGTTGTGATTATCAATTAAAATGTGCATGTATTGAAAACCGACAAACGATTAACCATATCCGCATACCAATGGTTCGTTCCATCCAGCAATGGAAACTTCAACTAAAGTATACCCCCGATCTTCAGCGTTGTTCAACTTGTTAATCACTGGAGATATTGACATCGATTCCTCTTCAGGCAAAGAATCATCTATTGGATCTCATCCTCAATTCTCAACCTTGATAAGTGGTCTGCTACTCCATTCTTGATACCTTTCTTGTCTTTAATCTCTAGATCAAACTCTTGAAGGAGTAAAATCCATCGCAGAAGTCATGGCTTTGCATCTTTCTTTGCCAACAAGTATCTCAAAGCTGCATGATCAGTATAGACGATGACTTTAGATCCAACCAAGTAAGATCTAAACTTCTCGAATGCAAAGACAATTGCAAGAAGTTATTTTTTGGTCGTGGCATATTTCACGTGAGTGTCATCCAATGTCTTACTAGTGTAGTAAATGACATGGAGTCTCTTGTCCTTCTTCTGGCCAAGAACCGCTCCAACGGCATAGTCACTTGCAACACACATAATCTCAAACGGTAAGCTCCAATCCGGTGGTTGCACTATTGGTGCACTTATTTGCTCTTGTTTGATCTTCTTGAATGCTTGAAGACATTCTTCATCAAAGTTAAAGTCTACATCCTTACACAAGAGTCTTGTCAATGGCCTAGCAACCTTAGAAAAATATTTGATGAATCTTCTATAGAAACCAGCATGTCCTAAGAAGCTTCTAATCCCTTTAACCGAATTTGGTGCAGAAAGACTAGTCATCACATCGATCTTAGCTCTGTCAACCTCAATGCCATCTTCTGAAATTCGATGACCCAGAAAATACCATCTCTAACCATGAAGTAACACTTCTCCCAGTTAAGAACCAAGTGAGTCTCTTCACACCTTTTTAGTACCCTGCTCAAATTAGCCAAAAACACACCAAAAGAAGAGTCGTAGACCGAAAAATCATCCATAAAAATTTCAAATACATGCTCAATCAAATCCGAAAATATGGACATCATGCAACGTTGAAATGTGGCGGGAGCATTACACAACCCAAATGGCATTCTTCTGTAAGCGAAGGTGCCGTAAGGACAGGTAAATGTGGTTTTTTCTTGGTCTTGGGGATGAATGGGTATTTGGAAAAATTCAGAATACCCATCCAAAAAGCAGTAATATGGGTGGTTAGCTATTCTTTCCAACATTTGGTCAATAAAGGGTATGGGGAAGTGGTCTTTCCTAGTTGCAGTGTTGAGTTTTCGGTAGTCAATACACATTCTATGCCCGATAATAGTTCTGGTGGGGATTCGTTCATCTTTTTCGTTTTTAACAACAGTAATACCAGCCTTTTTTGGAACTACATGGACCGGTGAGATCTAATTGCTGTCTGAAGTTGGTTATATTATACCCACAACTAAGAGTTTTAAAATATCTTTTTTAACAACTTCTTTTAAGTTCGGGTTTAGCCTACATTGGTGCTCTATGGATGACATGGATTCGTTCTCTAAATGTATTATATGTATGCACAAGTTCGGGGAAATCCCTTTAATATCATCTAGAGAATATCCTATTGCCTTTCTAAACTTCCTTAACTCACAATCAATGCATCAACTTCATCAACACTCAACACATCATTGACTATGACCGGATAGGTGGAGTTAGAGCCAAGAAATACATACCGGAGACCTTTGGGTAAAGGTCTTAGTTCTACCTTTGGTGCTTTGAGCTCACTCCAATCCTCATCTAGGCTAGACTTGCCATTGCTAGCTTCTCCTTCAGAGTTGAGAGAATCGACGCCAAATTGCATCATTGGAGATAAATATCCGAACTCAACTTTTTCCTCAATGGTTTCATGGGAATTGAGTCTCTCTCTGATTTCTTCTACTTCAGCTTTCATTGCCCTTTGTTCATCTGGATGAACTGTTAGGGCCAACTGTAAAGAGTCTTCTTCAGCTAGCTCTTCTAGGTATTCATCGGCAAGCTCGTCCATAGTTTCTACATAAAAGATCTGACCATCGATCGTCGAATTCATCATAATATCCTTGATGTCGTATAGTTGAACGTGATCTTTTCCTAAGTGTAGGTCGATCTTTCCTTTCTTCACATAGATAATGGCTCCCGCAGTGGCTAAGAGTGGTCTCCCAAATATGAGTGGGTCCTTAGACTTTTCCTCCATTTCTAGAACAACCAAATCCGTAGGAATTTTAGTATTCCCTAATCTCACTGGTAGATCCTCCAGCATTCTTATTGGGAATCTTACAGATCGATCGGTCAGCACCAGAGAGATCATGCAAGGTTTAAAAGAGAAGAAACCAAACTTCTTAGCAATCTAATATGGCATCAATCTTACACTAGCACCAAGATCACATAAGAATCTATCAAAAGTGAATGGTCCTAAACCACAAGGGAGAGTAAAACTCCCTGGATCTTCGAGTTTCTTTGGAGAATTGTTCCTTTGGATGATGGCACTGCACTATTGTGAGAGTATAACCATTCCTTCTAAAGTCTTCAACTTTTTCTTAATTGCATCCTTCAAGAACTTGCTGTAATGAGGAACTAGAATAGAGGCATCAATAAGGGGCATAGCGATTTGCACCTCCTTCATCTGTTCTTCAAACTGAGCTCTATACTTCTCCATCAACTGCTTCTTAAATCGGCCTGAGAATTGGAGTTCGGTTCGTAAGGTGGTGGATCAAAAACCGGCGCTTTTGGTGCAGAATCCTCGCTAGCTTCCTTTCCTTTTGAATCAACCACTTTCTCATGAGTTGGTTTTTCAACCAAAATTTCATCATCTATCTCCTCATCATCATCCATGGAAATGAATCTCTCCCCTCCCCCCATCTTGTCTCTTATTGTCCTCAATGAGAACTGTAGGAGGTAACTCCTTACCACTCCTAAGGGTGATTGCATTGATGTACTCTTTGGGGTTGGTCTCAGTTTTTCCCGGAAGTTGACCCACTGGTCTCTTTGAGCTAGAGGTGATTTTTGCAACTTGGTTGTCCAAAGCTTTTAAGTGTGAGGTCATACTTTCTATTTTAGCATGTAGATCATCGGTTTTTGCATTGATGTCCTTCTTGAATACCCCAAACTCCATAGCATTCTTCCCTTGGCCTTATAGAAGTTGTCTCAACAACTGATTCGTTTGATCTTGAGCGTTGGAAAAAAAAGACCTTCCTTGAGGTGGTTATTGAGGAACTTGCGGGTTAGATAAACCCGGTGGCTTAGTGAAGTACTACTGCTTTTGTTGGAAACCACCTTGATTGTTGAACCGAGGCTTAGGTTGAAAACCGCCTTGGTGTTGCTGCTTTGGTGGGTAGACATGGTCTTGTGGATTAGCCACATTGGTGGTGCGGTAAGAGAGACTTGGGTGTTGTTGGTAGTTGTTGTAACCTTGGTTGTAGCCTTGGTTACCAACATAAGCCAACTCATCTTGAGAGACGTCTTGTTGAGATTGGTAGTCCTCTTGAGTGTCGCTAACAAAGTTGATTGTTTCTTGCTGAGATAGTATGAACTTGTCTAACTTGTCTTCGAGCGACTTTAGGTGTTTCTTGTAGCTATTGTCGTTGCTAGTCTCTCTCAAAGTCCGGTCATAATCGACTCCGTAATTATTGTTAATCTGGTCAAGGTTCTCCACAAGTTTTAGTCCATCTTCTTCAGTTTGACTAAAAAATTGCCTTGGCTTGCAGTGTCAAGCATCATCCTGTATTTCGGAGCTAGACCGCGATAGAGAGTGTTCAGTAGAATCTCGCCAGAGAAACCATGATGCGGGCACTAGAGTGTGTAGCCCTTGAAGCGTTCCCAGGCTTCACCAAAGGATTCAGTTCCTCTTTGCACAAACCCGGATATCTCATTTCAGATTCTTGTAGTTCTTGAGGTGGAGAAGAAGTTGGTTAGAAACGCCTTTGTACAAGCGTCCCAAGTTTCAACTGAAGCAGTTGGAACATTCTTTTCCTATGAATGAGCTCTTTCTCCCAAGGAGAAGGGTAACAGTCTGAGCTTGAAGGCATCTTCTATCACTCTATTTATCTTGACAGTGCTGCACAACATGTTAAAATTGTCCAGATGGTCCAAAGGGTTTTCCATTGGTAGACCGTTGAACTTTGAGTTCTGAACCATTGTGATGAGAATGGACTTGATTTCGAAATTATTGTTGGCAATCGCCGGTGGTTTAATCCCTGTACGCTGAGTATGAGCGTTAGGGGCATCATTCTCTTCTATGGTTCGTGCACCACCGTTGTTGTTCGGATTATCCATCTCTAATTCCAAGTGTCGAATATGGGCTGGACGTTCTTGATTATGATGTTCTCTTGCGTTCTAACGTTCAAGCGCGCGAATATCCTCGACTATCGGGATGAGATTTGTGGCTCCTCTACTTCTCAGGTGCATACACCTGAAGATGCACAAACAAGAAAAGTAGAGAAGTTAGCAAAGTAAAGAAAATTGGGCATAGTCCCAAACAAATTCCAAGAACTAATTGTCAATCGAAATCCAGAAATGACAACAGCGCCAATTGGATAAACAGGATTTTATGGATTCCTATCTAGCAAGTAATCCCAGACTACTTGAATGTTGATGTAGTACTTAGGTGTCAAATCCAGTTCGGGATGCAATTAACTCACTAATTCTACTATAATCAAGTTCAGTCTAAGCAATTCATAGTTGGTTGTGGTTATCAATTAAAACGTGCATGTATTGAAAACAGACAAACGATTAAGCTAAAAAGATAATAAAGTAAACGAAGAATACAATGATAAAAAGCTAAACAAACGGGCTAAGGTAATCGACTCGAGTAATCAAACGATTTCTTAAGATGCTCAATGCTAACATTAATAGCTAACCTTGGTCTAAGATTCCCATTAATAGACTAATCCACTCTCGAGGCACTAATCATTTTCCTAATCATGCGATTAATATAAAACTAACTAACACAATCTCTTGGCTATGCCTCATTTAGCATTCAATTTCTGGTTCAGGAATTTTATCGAGCACCTTTCGGGCGCAATTCATCCTAAGATCTAAGCTTGAGTGATCAATTCAACTATAGCATTAAGAACATAAATTGAATGAGGAATTAAGAATTATAAGTCCTAAAAATATAATTCCACCATCTAATCACCCTAATCTACCTAGCCCATTTGCTTATTTAGAACTACTCACTAACCATGAGGAAAACACAAATCCCAAGAATAGAATAATGTTTAACCATGATAGAATCAATCAAATAAAAACAAATCAAACAAAGAATCAAACACAAGAAATAAATCACACTCAAAATAGAATCAAAGGTTTTACAGAGATTTTTTAAGAAAAACTTAGATAAAAGAAATTACGTTTACAAAAGGTTTAAAATAGTTCATTGTTGCCTTTTTCTTCGATATTGGCTGGTTTGGCCGGTACACTTGGCCGGTACAAAATCATTGCAAACGGTATCGACTGGGATCAACCGGTACACAATGGTCGATACATGTGTATCGGACCATGTGTACCGGCTGAAAGTGCCCGGTATGCATTACTCGCGTTCAGTATCGGTTGGTTTCAACCGATACACCTCACCCAATATAGGTGTATCGGTCAAAGCATATTGGCCATTTGTTCTTCGGCACTTGTATCGGTCACAGCAACCGATTCAAGTGACCGATACCTTTGTCTTCATTCTTTCCTCTTGCTCTTTTTCATCCTTTTCCGTCGTTTGGAGTCCAATTCCATACACCTTAGGCACCTGAAATATGTAATAGAATGCAAAATGCAACCTAAACTAGTCTAAATGAAAGTGAAACTAACTAATATGAGAACTAAATCAAAGCCTAAATTGGTTACAAACACAATACATCAAGTTCACCTCCTAAAGTTTATACTTTGTTGAGATTACGTGTCAAAATTTATTACTTATTATATATCGATTGAATAAAGTGTAGCAATCTAGAAAATTTTGTTCACACTTAATATAAGCTTGTTGGAATTATTAGTAAAGAAATTTAAACAATTAAAAAATATTTATGGTGATATATCCATGTATTTGTAATGGAACATGCATATTTACATGTAATAATTATATATATATATATATCATAGAAGGATATAAATACATCAGATGTGCTTATTGCAAGACTTTTATAGTGAAAAGATTCTATAAGAAAGAATCATTGTATATTTTGGAGCTTGAAAGTCGAGAGAAAACCGACTTTAGGAGAGGGAAAAGTTTTACCAAAGCTTCACAGAAAGACGTACATGTTCGATTATCCATAGGCTTAGAAAACCTTGCAACTATCTAGTAATAGAGACAAACTGGTGGAGTATCGTGCACCATTTTTTCAAATCTTTATTCGAGAATATGTAGCTCAGCTGAATATGATGCTTCAACTCATTCAATCTGTAATCTTTGAATAGAAACTTTTCTACTCCTTTGCGTGTTGTTTGCCCATCTATAAGCAAAAATCTACATCCTCTACTGTCGGTGTCGAATACATATATGTTTTTCTTAACCTAGTTATAAGAAAAAATAAGTACCCGATCCGTAAGCTCTCGGAGAAAGATGAAGAAGATAGATGGAGAAGATGATTACTGAAGAAGAATCCACATATTCAAAACAAAATTCAACACCCACTTTCTCACTTTTCACATTCCACATCATGATGATGACATGGATGATGACATGGCATGGATGATGACATGGAAATTAAAAAGGTAATTCAGCCGCAAAACGAACACATAACTCAGTCTAAGTAAATCAGCCATTAAATACAACTTAAGCCAATCGCAAGGTGATTGTTATTCTAGTAATTAATCTTTCACTAATTAATCATTCGTAATAAGGTTGGAAAACCATAAGTCAACCATATCGTCAACTAAATCAAAGGTCACATGAATGTTATTCTAGTAATTAATCTTTCGCTAGTAAGTCAGTCGTAAACAAGATGAGTGTAACGTTAATCCAATTGTTTACGACTGAGTATAGCTAGCTCAGCCGTATAAACATCCAATAAGTCAATCGTTCATTAATAACTCAGTCAGCCGATGATCATTAAATCAGTCAGCGAAACATAACTCAACTATTTCATAACTATAACTTAGTAAAATTTTTGACAAGTCATCCTGCCAAAGTATAAGTCAGCTAGATTGAAGTAAGTAAGTAGTCATATTGGCTGACTTATGACCGTAAGTTAGCCTTTTACACATAAATCAGCCAGCTTTTTGTAAGTAAGCCGTCATGAGCGGTTGACTTATGTCCGTAATTCAGCCAATTTCTCTTAACTCATCCACGTTTAGTAACTTAGCTGCAATGTAACCATAACTCAATCGTATCGTAGTAAGTAGTGATTCACGACTACATTCATTATTACACGTCAGCAAATTCCTACGTGGCAAGTGGCACTAGTCATTTTGTAATAGAACAACATCAATAATACTTCTTAAAGAAGAGTATTATTACCTTATTTCTCTCTTACAATACAAGCTATACACATAGCTTATTAGTGTATAGTTTATTACTTATAATAATATATATTATTATATAACATATTATCAACACGAGCGTTTCTATACCCGAGCAAATATCTGATATTCGACTCCACTAAGCGTCTAAGATAAAATTTAATTTATATCAAATTTATTTAAATTTTAATTCATGAATTTTATTTTCGGAGTAAAAGGATTTTGCCTTCTCTCAGGCTATTTTCCTTTGATCGTTATATAGGTTATGCCTCTCGGTCATAAAATAAATCGGATGATGTCCCCTTGATCATTATAGGGGCGGTGCTCCTGATCATAAAAATTTATAAACTATGTCATCTTGATTGTTATAAGGGCTAAGCCACTCGATCATAAAACAAAATATATGTATTGGATATGTTGAAAGGTTATGCCTTCTAGATCATAAAATTAAATAATATATTCGGATCGAATGAAAGACTATTTCTCTCGATCCTATGGATGATGATGCCTCTTTATACAATCATATGGTGGCACATGCCCTACAAATGATTATTTTAAATTACGTATTTAAATTATGTCTTTAAATTTTGCATTTAAATTATGCTTTAAATTTTGCACTAGTTTATACATTTAAATTATATTTTAAATTACTGCACTAATTTATGCCTCTGATGAAGAGGCATAGAGAGTCGAGTGAAAACCGAGTTTAGGAGAGAGAAAAGTTTTACCAAACCTCGCCATTTTACCAAGGATGTTCAACTGACACTGAAACATAACAAACTGAACAAAAAAATGACTTAAAAAACATGAATGTTCCAAGATAAGTCCCCATACAAGCTAAATCAAAAATTCATTTTGTAACTTTATAATTAGCCTCATATAATGAAAAAAGAGACACAACGTTACAACGGGAGTTCAACAAACAATATTAACTTTTGTCATAATTTCATCAACATAC
>OVBE01001442.1:0-36789 GCA_900406425.1 Iberis pinnata | reverse complement strand
TAACAACATCGGTTTTGGTCAAAAGAGGGTTTGACCGGAACCGGGGTGTTACATTGGCCGCCTTGATCATTGGCGTGATCGACCTCGAGTCGGCTACCTCGATCGTCCATCCCGACTGCCTCGATCACTCATCTTCATGGCTCGATCACCATGATCGAGCCAAGCACCTCCGACCGACCAACTTTGAATTAGTATGAACCAAACCCAAGATCCTAATTAATTATTATGTTTTGTCTTTTATCCGTTTTAGGGTTTTTCTCAAACACTATAAAATCATTAAAACACCTCCATTTCTAAAAAGCTTTAATTTTTAGCCATTTTTGGGTTTGTTCTTAGGTTTTTATTCTCTCTGTTTTTGCTTTGTTGTTCTTCATGCAAAAACCCACATTTTTGATTAAGTTAGTGTTTACCTTAGATTTCTTCATTTTCATGCTTAGATTAGGGTTGTGAACTATCTGGTGCATGTTGATCTACATTTTTGTGCTTTTAATCTCATTTTCACCTTGATCACCTTCTCTGGTTTACTATTGTTTCATTGTTACTCTGTTTTTCTAGGTTAGTGTTCTTGCTATTTATCATCTTCATCTTCTGCATCTTTGGGTTTTTTGTTTTGTTCATCATATTCATCACGTTTTCAACTTAGTGTTCTTGATGTTCTTCATCGTTGACTTTTGATTCGATGTCTTTCTTAGTAGTTATGCTTTCCTGCTTTTCTGATTTCGCACCAAACATGTGTAGTGAGTAGTTACCTTAGGTTCCTAAGGATGGGGTAGACTGGTGTTGATTTCTTGTTCCTCCTAGGCTCCTAAGTTTGATTGCATCTAGATCCATCTGTTTCATTACTCTTCATGCTGATTTCTTTCTGATCAATTAACATATGATTTTAGGCATTTCAGCACTCAGACGGTGTTCAATGAAATGCCTGAACATGGTGATTTTAGAGATTTTCATATCCTAGCCTAAGAGATTAGATGTTTAGGGTGCTTACTGACTTTAGTAGATTGGTTCTTCATGCCTGCTAGGTAGTGTACCGTTAACGAGAGTTAGTCTGGTGATTGCTTAGGATGATTTCATTTATCAAGAGATTGGACTTAGTTGCATATGAATCTGCTTTCTAGGGGTAGCTCATTGTCTGAGGTATGTTAGGAGTTTAGGGAGTTCAAGAAGGATCTCTAGTCAATTACCCTCATTCTCAGGAACTACTTACATTTGATTGCAGTTTTTACCCATTTTACTTTGTTGTTTACGTTTCGCTAGCTGTCTATCTTTTACTTATGCATGCTTACTTTCATTTCTGTTTTTACTTCATGCATGTTTGTTATGTTCTGTTCGTTTAGGACTTACTAGTAAAACCCCCATCTTTATATTCAGCTTGAATTAGTAGTTCTATTTGCATCCAAATTGTTAGCATCACACCATTTGGATTGACAACCTATCTATACTACAATGACATGTCTCTGTGATAGGAATTGATAACTACTTGATACACCACTATACTACAATTGACACCCAAAACTACATGTTATCAAAGTACATTTACTTTTGTAATTTGTAATAAAGTACTTTTGTTAGATAAATTAAGAATTGGATACTTTTGATTAATGTATCATTGATATTTTTTATAATGCCCAAAATAACATTTTTTCTATGATTTAATCTAATTAATAGCAAAATATTAGAGATTATTTGTTTACTTGATCTCTAGTGCATGTTTCAAAAGTAATTTGAAATTGTCACCGTTCAACATTTTAATTGGTAAACTATATGTCAATATTAGAAATCATAATTTTTTCTTTTGTAATTCACAATTCACGTAATATGATTCACGATTCACAATTAATTATTCATCATTCACCATCCACCATTCACCGTTTACCGTTAACCATTTACCATACATCATTCATCGTTTATTATGCATCATTCATCCTTCACTAATCGTTATTCACCATTTACAATGACTAATTTATCATTCATAATACTCGATTCACATATTGACATTGAGTAGATGGCATTGAGTTTTCTTTTCTATTTTTTTTTCTTTTTCGGTTTTTTTTTCAATACAACAAATTAATTAATCATAATTGTAAATAAAAAGTAAATGAAGGATAAAATAGACGAACAAAAATATCTATTTCTAATTAATCTTTATACAACCCATTTTCTCAAATAATAAAGGAATATGAACTGGTAACAATCTCCTAATTCGTTAGTCAGCCAATATTAATATAATGAAATTCCAACTAATGCTAAATTCAATAATTAAGATTACAGGATTGGATTAAAACTAAATACTTGATGAAAAGAATACTTCATTTTGAGTGACGCTGGGACTTGAACAAATGAACGACCAACAACATATTTATTTACTAGTGAATTATATGCGGTTAAAAAAAAGAGTTGTGGAAGTTTTTGTTGAAAAAGAAAGAGTTAAAGTCAAAATTATATGAAGTTGAAAGTTAGAAGAACATTGAGAGAGGAGATGATTACACTTGTGTATTTCTTATCATTAATTAAATCGTAGCAATTCAAATAAACATATAAAGAAATACACAACCAGTAACTAAACAAGCAAGTGTCTAAAGCTAAGTAGTTGCACCAGATTAAAGAGATTAAATCTATCATATAAAAAGAGAGTTTAGAACTCACAAGAAAATTGATACATAAGCAACTCTCTCCCTAACACATAAGCTTTTAAAAATTCTCTTAAAGTTTTTAAACAATTCGATTGTGTTCCATTTTTAATTGATTTCTTCAAAAAGTCATATTAAATTTTCTAGAAACATAAATGTTTTTTTTTTTGAATATCAAAGCGACATAACAAACATAACAAAGATACAACGAGAGTCTTGTAACACAATACAATAGAAAAGAAGCAAGAACGAAATACGAGAGTTACACTGAAAATAAATCTTTCTCTGAATCCTAAAGTTTGGAATCATTGTCTCATTTTCATTGCTCCTCGATTCTGTCGCTTTTTTATATGTATCGATACATGTGGTTAACAATCTATTTTTAATAATCTCTTCCTGTTTTTTAGCATTGAATCCTTTATGTAGTTTATTGGTATCTCATTCATATTGATTTTAAGAATTTGACTATCTGTTGTCCAAATTAAGGAAGAAACGTGGGGTTTATTAATGTAAAGAACTATATGATTCATTGTTTCCAGCAGTCTTCTTCTAGTTAGAATTTGAGAATAAAAATTATTCTAATTAATTCATGTATGTCAGTTACTTAAATAAAGATACAAAATTAATAAATTAAAAGGAATCAAACTCAAAGCTACTTTAGGCCAAATACAACTTATTAATGCTTCAGACAGGTTGACCAGTCACAAACTATGAGAATCCTCTAACGGCTCCTTTTTAGTCTTGATAAATCACCTCACCTCGTCATGTCTGAGTCACCTCGTCATGCCTGGGTCACCTCGTCAAGACTGGGTGATTCAACTCACCTCGTCATGTCTTGGTCACTTCGTCATGCCTGGGTCACCTTGTCATGCCTGGGTTACCTCGTCATGCATGGGCTACCTTGTCATGCCTGGGTCACCTCGTCATGCCTGGGTCACCTCATCATGCCTGGGTCACCTCGTCATGCATGGGTCACCTATCTTTGTTTTGGTCTGATGCTTATTTTTCTAGGGTCTTTGAACTTTAAGCCTTTATAATTTAATACTCCCCCTCAAGCTTAGACTTAGTATAAGTCTAAGCTTGGAACCATGAATCCTACCTCATTAAAAACCTTAGTATGAAAAACCACAAGGGATAAAAACATACTAAGGGAAAAAGAGTATAGGACTCATGGATAGAGGATTTATTCCTTGATGAGGTTAGTGAGTCCAAGTCTCGAGTGGATGGACTCACATACCTTCAGGCTTGTTGCTTTAGTGAATATGTCGACTAGTTGATCTGAGCTCTTTGTATAACATGGTAAGACTACTCCTTTCTCGATGATTTGTCTGACTTTGTGACAGTCTACCTCGATGTTTGGTTCTTTCATGGAAAACGTTGTTGGAGGCGATGTGTATTGCCGCCTGATTGTCACAGTGCATGATGATAGGTCTTTTAGTTTCAATGTCCAAGTTCTTAAGCAACCCTTTCAACCATGTTACCTCGTTTGTAAGATTCCTCATGGCTCTACATTCGGCTTCCGCACTTGAGCATGAAACAATACTTTGCTTCTTGCTTTTCCAAGTCACAAGGTTTCCTCTTATAAATGTGCAGTATCCGGTTGTTGACTTCCTATCCACCCTATCACCAGCCCAATCTGCATCACAATATCCCACAATCTCTGTATTTTTATTGCATCCCATCCATATTCCTTGGCCCGGAGCTCCTTTTAGGTATCGAAGAATCCTCTCTACCATCTTCCAATGTCTTTGCATAGGTGATTGCATATGTTGACTTATCTGATTAAATGCAAAAGAAATATCAGGTCTAGTTATGGTTAGGTAAATTAGCTTTCCTACCAAACGCCTATACTGAAGTCGATCTTCATATGCCTCATCTTCACACTCCCCCTCTCTAATGACTTTGTAGCCATCTTCAAAGGAGTCTTGACTGGTTTGGAACCTAGCTTACCTGTTTCACTTAGAAAATCCATTGTATATTTCCTTTGGCATAAAAATAGTCCTTCCTTAGACCTACACACTTCTATACCGAGGGTATATTTAAGCTCTCCCAAATATTTAATGTCAAAGAATGATTTAAGAAAGTCTTTAGTATATTGTATGCATACCTTGTCATTCCCAAAGATGATGATATCATCCACGTATATGAGAATGACCACTATACCTTTGCGACTTTGGAGTATGAATAAGGTGTGATCACTTTCTGATTTTACAAATCCTCTTGTCTTCAAAGTTGAGCTTAGTTTGTGATACCAAGCCCTTGGAGATTGCTTCAGTCTATATATGGCCTTCTTTAGTTTGAGAACTTTTCCTTGAAAGATTTTTTCTAAACCGGGAGGTGGGTACATATAGACTTCCTCTTCTAACTCTCCTTGCAAGAAGGCGTTTTTGACATCCATCTGTCACAATCCCCAATCAAGGTTAGTAGCCAAAGCAAGGATAACCCTTACCGTGTGAAGTTTAACTACAGGTGCAAACGTATCCAAGTAATACTCTCAATAAGTTTGGGTGAATCTTCTAGCTACTAGCCTTGCTTTATATCTCTCAATGTCTCCATTACTTTTGTACTCGATGGTAAAAACCCACTTGGAGCTCACAACTTTCTTTCCCTTTGGAAGATTCTCTATGGTGCAAGTTCGGTTTGTTACCATGGCTCCCAATTCATTATTAATTGCCTCCTTCCATTCTTTCTTCTCCATTGCTTCACCATATGTCCTTGGAACCTGTTCTTGGTCTAATTTTCCAATGAAGACTTGGTGAGTAAGAGGAAATTGAGTTAAAGAGCAAACCCCTTGTGTTGGATGAGCCATTGCCTTGTTGAAATATCTTGAAGGTGGTTTCCTCACTCTAGAGCTTCTTCTTAGAATCGGAACCGGATGTGAGATTGGTGCTTGAGCTTCATCACCTTGGTCATGGTTATTTTCATCTAGATGGTCTTGGCCTACTTCTTGTGCTAAATTTGGATGATGATCTTCGTGTGCTGGGTCCGGATTACTCATATGTTGGTTTTCCCCCTCATGATCAAGGTGGTGAAGATCATTTTCTTGAGTATTGGTTTCACCATTTGGAGCTTCTTTATTCTCTCGGGGAAGTTGAGAACCTTCCGTTGAAGTCGTAGGAAGGACATTCAATATGAGTTTCTCAAGTAACATCTTGATATTTGTGGTCCTATCCGAAGGCAAGGTGGAGAGATCCTTAAGTGTATTCCAGTTTCTCTCTTCATAATATCCTTTGTTCTCTATAAATTTCACATCCCTAGTAATTATGATCTTTCTTGTCTCGGGTATGTAACATTTATACCCCTTTTGGGTGATTGAATAGCCAATGAACATCGCCTTGGTGCTTCTAGTTTGTTCCTTTGATCACCAGGTACCAATTCAAAACAAACAAAACCAAACACACGTAAATGAGTGATTGGAGGAGGTGCTTTGTTTAATACCTCATAAGGTGATATGTCACTAAGAACTTTAGTTGGAGTCCTATTAATCAAGTAGCACGCGGTGACTACGACATCACCCCAAAACCTTTTTTGGCACGTTTGTATGGAACATTATAGATCTTGTAACATCCATAAGGTGTTTATTCTTTCTTTCGGCAACTCCATTTTGTTGAGGGGGGTAAGGGCAAATCGTTTGATGAAGAATCCCATGTTTAGCTAGGTGGTTTTTAAAAGTGTGGCTTGTATACTCTCCTCCATTTTCAGATCTAAGAATTTTAATACAGGCATTAAAATGATTAGAGATGTAAGCTTGAAAATTTTGAAAAGCTTANTGTACGCTTGAAAATTTTGAAAAGCTTATAAAACTCTATATTTGGATTGCAAAAGCGTTAGCCAAGTGTACTTGGATTTTTCATCAATAAAAGTTACAAAATATTTATGGGGATCGCTAGATTCACAAGGAGAGGTCCAAACATCAAAGTGAATTGAATCAAAGCATTTTCATACATAGTTGTAGACTTAGTAAACATCGATCTACAATGTTTGCCAAGTATACAAGATTCACAATCATAATGATCCATAGAAATACTAGGTAACAACAGTCTTAAAGCCTTAACATGTGGGTATCCTAATCTAGCATGCCACAACACATTACTGGTATTATCAAAAGATGATGAAAAAAAGAAGATAAAGGAGAATTAAGCTTGTTGTCTCTAAGAATATAAAGCCCATCCTTGGTTTCTCCGGTACCAAATACCTTGCTTGACTCAATATCCTGAAATGAAACCGTATTAGGTCCAAAAATAACATTGCAATTTAAATCATTAGTAATTTTTTTTAATAGATACTAGATTTGAAGTAAAAGTGGGCATAAAGAAAGCTTTTGATTCTTTATCAAAAAGCTTAAGACTGCCAACACCCTTTATGGGAACCTTGTCCCCATTTGCAAATATAACATGACCAAAAGCTGGTTCTAGACCACTAATTAAATTCGGGTAACTAATCATGTGATGGGAAGCCCCTGAATCTAATACCATGGGTCTAGTTATATTTTTAGCAAGTAATGATTCACCATTGAAACTACTCAGCACATTACCAGACATGGAGGCCTCCTTGACAGCCTTGACTAAAGCATGCAAGTCACTTTTCCTTACGAAGTCGCTTGAGACTAAAGGAGTGGCTTTTTGATTGTAGGAAACCAATACAAGAGACTTGTCTTCTTGGGCTTCGTTTGGAACATTCGTAGTTTGATTAGTCCCATTTGAGCTTCCGGGCTCTCTTTCCTTTCCTGCAGCATAGTGTGCCCTTGATCCATTAAATCTTGTTCTAGGACCATTGTTGTTTCTTGGTGGTCTTAGATTTTGATGAAGAACCCAACACTTCTCCTTAATGTGACCATTCCTTTTACAATGGTCACAAAAGAGGCTTTTTCTTTCATCTCCTTTGTAGGAACCTTGATTTTCCATAATGAGATCCTTCTTCCCACCAAAAAGCCCTAAGGATCCTTGTTCCTTTTGTATTTTGGAACACACTTCTTCAAGAGTAGGTAGTTTGTCACTCCTTAGAATATGCTTGATTAGATCGTTGTAAGTAGGACTGAGTGTAAGAAGAAGGCCGAATACTTTATCTTCTTCCCTCCTTTCATTGAGGGTATCTTGATTTGTAGTCATAGGTCTAAGCATTTCTAACTCTGCCCACAAAGCTCTAAATTTACCAAAATGTCTTGTAAATTTGGTGTCCTCTTGGTTGAGCTCATTTATAGCTTTCTTCACTTCAAAGACTCTGCTCAAGTTGGATAAGTTTCCATAAACATTGTAAAGAGTGGTCCATAGGTCCTTTGCGGACTCACAATATGAATATGCCTCAAATATTGCTGGATCTTGTAAGATTCCAAGGACCATTTGGTCATCTTGAAACCACTTATCTTCATTGGCTAGGGTGTCTTTGTTATCACCGTCTTTGGCCGTTTTTTTAGCTGGAGCATCTTCTTGAGTATGCTTCCAAAGACCTTTGCCTCATAGNTAGGGTTTTCTTCACTGTTCTTGACCAAAGCAAGTAGTTCACACCTTTTAGATGTACATGAACATTTACTTTTCTTTGAGTGTCCATAGATTGAAGGGTAAATAGATTTGAATATGTAGAATCATGAGTGTAAGCGGAAGTGTGAGGTAACAAGAGCTATTGCTCTGATACCATGTTAGAATTTGAGAATAAAGATTAAGAACGTGTGAAGAACAAGAGAGAGAGAGTAAGTGAGAGAATAGAGAAAATGGAGATGAGAAAATTTTATTCTCATTAATTTTTTCTTCAACATATGTCGGCTACTTAAATAAAGATACAAAAATTAATAAACTAAAAGGAAACAAAATCAAAGCTACTTAAGGCCACATACAACTAATTAATGTTTCAGACAGATTGACCAGTCACAAACAGTGAGAATCCTCTAACGGATTCTTTTTAGTCTTGATAAATCACATCACCTCGTCATGTATGTGTCACCTCGTCATGCATGGGTCACCTCGTCATGCTTGGGTCACCTCGTCATGCCTGGGTCACCTCGCCAAGACTAGGTAATTCAACTTACCTCGTCATATCTAGGTCACTTCGTCATGTCTGGGTCACCTCGTCATGCATGGGTCACCTTGTCATGCCTGGGTCACCTCGTCATGCCTGGGTCACCTCGTCATGCTTGGGTATCCTCGTCATGCCTGGGTCACCTCTCCTTGTTTTCGTCTGATGCTTATTTTTCTAGGGATCTTTGAACTTTAAGCCTTTATAATATAATACTTCTTGTGTATCCACAAGCTATCAGACTGAAATAGGAGTAGTGAACAAAGAGAAAATTATTGTTTTTGTTTTATTTAATTCAAAATTTCTGCTATGGAGCATCTTAATAGACATGGATTTTGTTCATTACTAATTTCCACAAATCCTTTAATCATTGCTTTTTTTATTATTTCACTGAGATCCAGAGCTAATACATTTTGTATATCTGTTCGTGTAGTTCAAGTAGAGAGGCAACCATATGGTAGTCCAACAAGGGATCAAATCTCCTTTTATAGACAATATTGTTGAAGACATGGTGGAGAAAATTACATGTAACATGAAAGTAGTCACATTGTGATAATTTTGTTAGTTCAGCCCTAATTAGAATAATAGTCTAATAGAATCTCTTAGCTTGCGTAAAATTACTATACTTGTCATGTCAAAAATCTTTTAGTTTTGTATCATTTTTTTTGTAGACTGTTGTACATGGTGTTTTCTTGTTTCTTGATGAAGCATGAAACTTGACTGACTATTTTGATTCTTGCTTATTTGTGAATTAACATATTTTACCTTCTTAATGTTGTGGGTTTTGTATGCGGTTGAAATCCCAAAAGATTCTTACATATTAAGGGACTGGAAAGATGATTAGTTCATCTTGTTTTTACTCATTTCACCAATCTGTAGATTGTTCATAGATATTGGAAAAAAAAAATAATGTAAAAAACTTGATAATCCTCTAAGTATCTTATTTTTGTATTGCTTGTGGCACTATACACGATTATTCGCGTATAAAACTGTTGGTATTCTCATTGGTTATAGGTTATCACAGATGTACCGGGTGTAATAACCAAAAGAAATGAGCTATTGACATAGGATACTATACCTTCCCTTCCTCCCCCCCCCCTTTAAACAACTCTTCAAGGGAACAACATGGATCAGTAAGCATTCGATGTTCCTAATAACAGAAAAATTACCGACTTCCTGCTAAGGTTATCAAGATGCCATAAGAATTCTTGATTTATTTCAAAATGTTTGCACCACTCTTATATTTACATATTTAACCGTTTCCAGAACATAGTAGAATGCTTTAAAGAAAAGAACATAGCATGTTTAAGACTCAATAATTTCGTACTACTATTATGTAAAAGTCATAATTAAATCAAAGAGAAACATCAAATTCACCCGAAATTATGAAAGAAATTCAGTACATATATATATATATATATATATATATAAATGTATGTATATATAGTGGTTAATATATGAATCTGTAGTGATTCTCATCGAAAAGGGACATTGAGAAAAAAACGATAAAAATATTATAATTTTTTATATGGTAAACCAAATCTTAGAAAGAAAACTAATACAATAACTTTTTAGTTAAATTATTAATCAAGTGAGTATACATTTAAATTGAAATAATTATTTATATCTAGAATTTAACATATTTTAAACACTAATAATATTATATTTACAAATATACATTTGACTTAAAAAAATAAAATAGACTAAATACAAAACCCGCGTGTACGTGCGGATCATTATGTAGTATCTTATAAAGGTTAATTGGTTGGACGCTTGTCAAGTCTCTTTTGATCGTACGACAATTCATGCATAGGAGATGTCCCCGCCTACTCTCTTTTGTTTTTTTGTAGATGAGTTTTCATGATGAGATGTCTTGGACTTATGGACTTGGATTATACTTGTGGGTTTCTTGTTTTGAGTTGAGTGTGGTTTTTGTGAACAATGATGAAGACAAAGCCTTCATACTTATTTACCCCTTCAACTTGTTGTGGGAGGAAAATACACACCAAGTTTATATCTCAGATTTAAAATGGACTTTGTGGTAATGATTTCGGGAAGATATCAGCTAGTTGGTATCTAGCTGAAATGTGGTTAACTCTGAGTTTTCCAAGAACTACTTTCTCCCGAGCAAAGTGATAATCAACTCCAAAATGTTTGGACCGAGAGTGTAAAATTGGATTTGCTGATAGATATATAGTAGAAAAATTGTCACATAACAATTTTGGAACATGTGAAGGATACATACCAATTGTATTGTGTAAGAGAACCAACCACGTAATCTTTATAGGTGCAAATGACATTGTCATGTATTATGCTTCTGCAGAAGACCTGGATACAATTTTTTGATGTTTGCTTGACCAGGAGATGATGTTGGAGCCAAATAAGGTACAAAAGCCGCTAGTCAATCTTTTGGTTTCCGTACAACCAGCTTAGTATGAATCGCTGTAACATTGTAGAGTTGAATCATAGTCTGCATTCATATTAATTTTCATTGTATTAGTACCTTTTAAGTATCTTATAATATGTTTGACAAATGTGAAATCAGACTGAGTAGGTAGGTGCATCTTTTGACATAAAAAATCCACTACGAATTGTATGTCCGTTGTTGTAATGGTTAGGTACTGCAATTTTCTATTAAGCTTCTGAAGCTCAGGGAACAATTCATTTTGTCTATTGATGTTGTCCAATTTTAGTGGTATAGAAGTTGGTATTGGGTTAACTTCAGACATTCATGCACTAACAAGTAAATCAAAGATGTATTTCTCTTGGATTAGTAATAAATCTCCCTGATGAAAATGAGCTTGAATTTCCAAGTAGTGTAAAGAACTCAGATCTTCCATCCTAACCTTTTATTAAGAGATATAAGTAGTGGTTGAAGTAGAGATTCATTGTTTTATATGACAATTATGTCTTCAACGTATAGGAACAAGAACATGAAATCTTTTCCTTTGTTGCACACAAACAAAGATGGATCTGGAATGTTGCATTTGAAACCAAACTAAATTAGATAAGAACTAAACTTGCCAAACCAAGCACAAGGAGCTTGTTTAAGTCCACAAATAGTCTTTCAAGTCTAAACAAATAGTTTGGTTTGTGTGAATAAATGAATCCAGGAGGTTGAGCCATGAATACAATTTCTTTGAGGACACCATGGAGGAAGTCATCCTTTACATCTAACTGCTTGGTGTTCCACTTGTGAGTAACTGATATATGAACTATTGCCCTTATAGTTGTTGTTCGTACAACCGGACTAAATGTCTCAACAAAGTCCACACCCTTTTATTGCTCATAACCCTTGGCTACCAAAAGTGCTTTCAGTTTGTTTAGAGAACCATCTGAATTCAGTTTTGTTTTAAAGATCCATATGCATCCTAGATACAATTCGCGACAGCATTCTCGGCCAGATTATGTGTGTTTTAAAGATCACTAGTTTATAAGAATTTGACTAAGGATTTTGGAATCAAGATCTTCATCAAAGTTCTAGGTATTGAAGTCATATTTCCATAAAGCCCAAGATCTCCAACATTGGCCGCCTAGATCAGGAGTTATGCGCAATTGAATGAAGATATGATCATGGCTGACTTTCTCGGTCAGATTCTTTGATTCTCAATGATAACATATTTACTAGTCTTTTCCTTATGAATTTGGGCTTCAGACTTTCATGAAAGTTTTAGGCCCATAAATAAGCTTTATGACAAGACCAAGATAATCAAGAATATCTACATGGTTAGGAAGTTACGCTTCATTGTAGAAGGACAACAATTAAGAAAAATTCTCTCTCCTACATGTCTGGATGGAAAAAAAATTAAAGCTCACACTCTCTCTCTACTACATGCAAACTATCTTCATCTCTATTTAAACTCTTGTAATCTTATCCATTATTTTTGTTGAATATTCTCTCTAAATTTTGGATCATCTTGTTTGGTGTGTAATATTCAATCAAGCCCCTTTGGTGTGTAATATTCAAAGAACTATCCGATCTCTTGGTGTGTAATATCCAAGGATCACCCCTGGTGTATCAGAAGTCTTCCGAAACTTCTGTGGTCCAATTCGATCCACGACTATCCGGTGAATCAATGACTTTTTGTATCCCTTGTGTGCCATTCGATCCACTTTCTAGCTATCTCTTACTTATTATGTTTTTTTTTTCATTTTTAAAGTGACGGTCTTGAGGATAATCACATCATTTGGTATCAAATCCTACTTTAAAGGAGAAGAAATTTCAAGTACAAGCAAACCAATTTTAGGACAAACCATTTTTCAAGTGGGAGAGTATGATACAGTCCACGGCAACCTTCTCGGCCAGTTCTGTGTGTTTTATAGATCACCGGTTTACAAGAATTTTACATAAGATTTTGGAATCAAGATCTTCATCAAAGTTCTAGGTATTAAGTAAGTTTTCCATAAAGACCAAGATCTCCAACATTGGTTAAATGAAGATATGATCATGGCTAACTTTCTCAGCCAGATTCTCTGATTCTGAAAGATGACGAATTTACAAACCTTTCCGTTACGAATTTGGGATCGATCCCTTCATGAAAGTTGTAGGCCAAGAAGTCAGATTTCTAAAATACCCAAGATTATCAAGAACTCCCGTGTGCTTAGGAAGTAATGCTCCATTGAAGAAGGACAACAACTAAGAAACATTCTCTCTCTTACATGCATGGATGTATAAATAAATTAAAGCTCAC
The DNA here is from genome assembly GCA_900406425.1 of Iberis pinnata. NCBI lineage: Eukaryota > Viridiplantae > Streptophyta > Magnoliopsida > Brassicales > Brassicaceae > Iberis > Iberis pinnata. The sequence continues at coordinate 23,459 of OVBE01001442.1, read as the reverse complement.
ATTCTTTCTATTACATGCAAACTATCTTGTTCTCTAGTTAAACTATCCCTACTATTAGCTTTCAAATTCATTCCCTCTGTACTTCTCAACGCCTTATAACTTCACCTGAACTTATGTATTTACCACACCCATACACCTGTATTTTTCGATTAACCCCAGAACCCCTTAATTACTAAATTTCAGCAAATTGCGTTTACTGTTCATGATTTGACAATAAAATCGCGTTTCTTAAACGTGATTTGACTCTAAACTGATTAATCCAACGATTTCGTTAAATCCTTTTACGGATAAAATTATTAGAATCGATTCGAGGGAAAATTTTAGGTTCTTGAGAGTTAAATCGTGTTTGGGTTAGAGGAGTAGATCGATTCGTGGGAAAAAGCCATGTCCAATACATCGTCTTGCTAGTGTCGACAGGTCAGGTGGACATTGCATGGTGTTCCGGTTAGGTGTTGGTGTGAGAGAAAGTTGTGACATTTATTTTGAAGACTGAAGATAATCCATATATACACTTTTACAGATGCGAGTTGCTATACATGTATTCTTTTGATTTGATTTAGGTTCAATTTGAGTATGTTAGATGGGATAAATGTTTTGTCTGAAGGTGTTTTAGGTTAATTGTGAATGTTGTAGGTTGTTTTCATATGCGATTTAGATTGATTAGATGATAACGAAATACTTGGTTTGGTTACTGTGTAGAGGGAAAACGAAGACCATTTGTTTAGTGGGTTGATGAATCTATCGTAGAAGAGTGTAGAAAAATGGTAGAAGATGTTAACGAATTCAAGAAGAAGGGGATTGAGGACTTGGAGCTCATTGAAAGTGTTGTGAAGAAGGTGTAAGAAGGATGTGATGAGAAGATGATGATGATAGATGAAATGAAGATTTTGTTTGAGGATAATGGCTTTTGTTTATGTTTTTTTGTTGTACTAGTGTTTGTTTGTATCTTGGAAATTGTGTTTCTTGCTACAACAATGTCATTTTCTTTATTGAAATTTGGTATACATATCTTGGCAATTGTGTTTATATAGTTATTTAAGTGCTGATACAATCAATAATTGCAATAACTCTACTATATGCACAAAATCACACACAATTGATAAGTTTCATAAACATAACATACTTCAAAACCAGTATAATACACAAAGCATTAAACCACAAACTTCAAATTTCAAAGCATTCAAACACAACTTGAAAAGCATCCTAATACAGAAAACATTCAAACACAAACTAAAAATAATGCAAACTTCAGATTCTACTTGTCTAGGTTGGTTGAGTGATGTTAATATCATTGGACTCATGCTGCATTGAGTTTGTAGAAGCTTGTTGGCCTGAATCTGTGGTCCTCTGCTTCATTATTGGAAACTTAGTACAACTTGTTGCGTTGTGTGATGCCTCACCACATGATTTTCAATGAACCACACAGCCAACTCTACCTAATGAGACTGTTCCTTCAAGTTGCTGCTTCTTTTTCTTAGGTGATTTATTTTTACCTTTCTTCCTTTGAAATGATGATTTTGGTGCTTTTTTCTTTCTACTAGGTAGTACCGCTTCAGAAGAAGGTACCATCAATGTGTACTCACCATTCATCCAGAATCTAGGGCCTCTCATTGGATTTATTGGTAACTCAAAAGTGTATCTCCAAAAATCTGTTGAAACTAATCCAACTACATAGTTTTCAACCTCTAAACCTGCTTCTAATATAGCTCCATATGCGTGTTCACAAGGTATTCTTGTTTCTGATATTTCCCATAGCTACACTTACTCCTACTCAAGTTGACATTATGAGACTCACCTTTCAAAATTACCTTCTATGATTGTGGACTAGAATTGAGGATTGTATATTTCTCTGCGTCTTCTTTAATCACCACAAGACAATATCTTATGTATTTAGTACAAATTCCTTGATGTCTCTGTGATTTCTTGTTCCTCTTATCAATCCTCTCCATTGCAAGTCTTCTTATAGTCTCCAGCATAGGGACTAATTCCTTAGCTCTAGCTTTAGTTATTGATGCATTGAATGACTTAGTAGGGTTGTTATCAACTTCTTCACAGTAACTTCCATCTATGAAAAATTCTCTACTCCATGTCTTAGGATTCTGCTTCATGATATCGTTGTACAAACCCAAGTTGTAGTCTTTAATCCTCTTCAACCTTCTTGTAAATTCAGTCTCACTGTAACTCCAAGCCAAACCCCACACCAATGGTTTAATCAAGTCTTTGCTTCCATGAGTTTTCATTAAGTTTTCTACTATGTGCTTAACACATCTCTTATGCTCAACCTTAGGTAACTCTGTTTGTAATGCAGAGATAAAGCCCTATAAAATGCATAGATTATAAAGAATAACAAACAATAATTTCATATGAGTAAGCAGTCGAATACAATTATTGGTGTAGACCTTTGAACTACCATATGTGATAACAAATCTCCTTCCATCTTCAAGTTGCAAGTCTTGCTTTAGTTGTTTAATAAAGCGCAACCAGTTATCAGCATTCTCAGATTGACATACTGCCCAAGCAATATGATAAATCTGGTTGTTTGCGTCGTGTCCAACAATAGCTAACAATACTCCTTTAGTAGACACTTTCAGAAATATCCCATCAAGAGCTATTATTGGTCTAAAAAATCCTCTCCAACTATCCTTAAGCTTTCAAAACACACGTAAAACCTGTTGAAAACATCTTGCACTGCTCCATTTGTAAATGTTTCCACAAAAGCTGTTGAACTTGGATTGGAGTTTGTTATCTCAGTCACATAACCTTTGAGATGAGATAGCTGCTCTTCATACTCCTTAGTAAGCCACTTAAGAGCCAAAGTTCTTCCTCTTTAGCATTGATTTTTTGAACTAATGATGTTCCACTTCTCTTTAATTTCACTCTGAATTCACTCTAGCATTATGTCATCATCTAACCTCAGCTTATCTATGTATAACCTTGCTATCAGTGGACTTTTAAGAATCTCACATTTACCATTTGGAGTGCAACTATGAAGTAAAGTTCTAGTTTTAATGTCCCATAACTTTCTTGCCTTCACATGTGGGCAATATGCACGCTAACTACAACCTTTTATTGCACATTTGTAGCTAAGATTAAGCTTGTCCCACCTAGATTGCCTAATGTTGTTCCCTGTTTTCAAAGCATAATTTAATATAGCATCTTTGAACTTAAAACCTGTGAAGAATGTAGCCCCCAATTCTAACTTAGCATCAGCTCCATCAACATCTCTCCAATAATGTCTACTCCTAAACCCATTCTCATTCTCATCTTCAGAATCCTGAATAACATTTGGATTGGAAGGCTCCTCATCTACAAAACCTAACAAAGACTGTTATATCTCATACTCAAACCTATTTGGCATATCGTCTACCTCATCTGCATTCTCTATCTTACTGTTCTTACACTTACCATAGAGCATTTCCTTACTGCATTCAAGCAAAAGCAGTTCGTGTGCTGAGTCTTCTTCTTATCAAACTCGTGTCTGAATCGCAACCATTGGAATAACCCAAAGGATTCGATGACTCGCAACATCCTGAATTTGTTTTCAAACTCAAGAAGGCACTACACAGGTTGAAACAAGCTCCCAGAGCGTGGTATGAAAGATTAACAACATATCTTACCAATCAAGGCTATGAACGAGGGTCAGTGGACAAGACACTGTTTGTGCTAAGAGAAAACAGTGATATGATCATAGTTCAAATTTATGTTGATGATATAGTCTTTGGTGCTACAAAGGACAGATTGGTTAAAAAATTTGTTGAGAGTATGACAAATGAGTTTGAGATGAGCATGTGTGGGGAATTGACCTACTTTCTTGGATTAAAAGTGAAACAAACTGAGGATTGAATTTTTGTTACTCAGAGTACTTATGCAAGAAATATGGTAACAAGATTTGGAATGCAAAGTAGCAAGGATGCAAAAACTCCAATGGAAACTAATGACAAGCTATCACGAGATGAATCAGGTGAAGGTGTAGATCCAAAGCTATATAGGGGAATGATTGAAAGCTTGCTCTATCTCACGGCTAGCAGTCACGATCTATGCTTTGCAGTGGGGATTTGCGCCAGATACCAAGCACAACCAAAAGCTTCTCATATAGCAGATGTCAAGAGAATTATCAGGTATGTGAAGGGAACATCTAACTTGGGAATTCACTTTACAAGAGATACAAACATTAGTCTGGTTGGACACTGTGATGCGGACTGGGCAGGATCTTTTGATGATAGACACTGTACAAGTGGAGGGTGTTTCTTCATGGGGAACAATCTGATTGCCTGGCACAGTCGCAAACAGAAATGTGTTTCATTGTCCACAGCAGAAGCTGAGTACATAGCACTGGGAAGTTGTTGCACACAACTCTTGTGGATGAAACAAATGACTGCTGACTATGGTACAAAATCTAACTCTTTACTAATCTTGTGTGATAATAAAAATGCCATAAATATAGCTAAATATCTAGTTCAACACTCTAAAACTAAGCATATAGATATTAGACATCATTTTATCAGGGAGTTGATTAAAGAGAAACTGATTGCAATTGACCATGTGAGCATTGATTTACAACTTGCTGATTTATTCACAAAAGCTTTGGATTTTAATCGTTTATTAATTTATGAAAAGCTATCGGTGTTTGTGAAGCCTAGCTTGGTCAGTATGTGTAAGGAATCTCGTATTGACATGTATATGAGCTAATGTTGTATAAAGTTGCAGGAAATTTAGAGGGCTGTTTGTGTTGTATATTGTGGAAAACAACTGCCTGTCATGCCGTTCTGAAATGATCAATGTTAACGGGCTATAAGTATTCATACCAGGAAGTCGAAGAGCTAAGTGATTGAGTGTGATAAAAAAAATCACATGCAGATGTGTTTTCCCCAAATCGATTTCCAGAGTAATCAATTTTTTTGTTACGTAACTTAAGGGATTGTTTAGTTAATGGTTGGTAAGTGAGCATTAGACTCATTTTAGAGTCAAATCACGTTGCTTAAATGTGATTTTAGTTGCAGTTTTCCAAAATTTGGTAATTAGGAGGTTCTGGGTTTAATTGAAAAATACAAGTGTATGGGTGTGGTAAATACGTAAGTGCATGTGAAATTATAAGGAGTTGAGAAGTACATGGGAGCGGCTTTGAATGCTAATATTAGGGGTGACTGAGTGATGTCTTCCCTAAAATTTTCTCTAAATTTCCGTTCATCTTGTTTGGTGTGTAATATCCAATCAAGCCCTTTTGGTGTGTAATATCCAATCAACCCCTAGTGTATCAGAAGTCTTCTGCAACTTATGTGGTGCAATTCGATCCATGACTATCCGGTGAATTAAGGGCTTCTCTGCATGCCTTGTGTGCTATTTGATCTATTTTATATATATCTCTATCATATTCTGTTTTTTTCACCTTCAACGTGACGTGCATTTTCTTTCAGCAAGTCCATTTTACTGAAGAGTGCGAGGACAGGAGATCAACTTCTAGATTCCACACTGAACCAAATGATATTTGATGTAATCTCCCTTCGGAATAAATACACCTTGAACACAGTTTAATTAACAAATCAAATGATAGAATGATTGAGAGTGATGGTGGCTGCGGATTAGTTGATGAAAGATGGAATGACAGAGTCTGATTTCGATGGAGTGATGATGAATGATGGATATAACTCCTAGATATTACACACTAGGGGATTTTCTTGAGAATATTACACATCACAAGAGAGGTTGAGTTGTTTTAGAGAAAAGTTCTCCTTTTTCTTAGAAATAAACAACTGCCTTTTAGGTTTAACATAGAAGCAACTTAAATAGAAAAGAAAAAAAATCAAAAATGGAAAGAAAAACAAATGAAAGGGTGGTTGGACTTTGGTCTCTTGAATACGTGTAGTTTCTAGGGCATTAGTCTTCCTTTGGAGCTTTAAACTTAATATTACCTTAGGGAATTCCCAGCCTTGTTCAATTGACTTGATTTAACTTGGTAAATGTCCCGCCTCTTCCAAATGACTTGATCCACACTTAGATAAGGGTAAAGAGTGCTTAACTTGCCTCATTAAAACCTGATTTGTAAAATCCATAGGGATAAAACCAAATGCAAGAAAAAGAGTACAAGTTGAGTCTCTTCTAAGGTGGATCATGTAATTTGAATTCATTGAGTTGTTGTGGTTTTTTCTCCAAGTTCTTGATGCATTGAATTCTTCTTAAAGCTCTTCATAACTTGCATAATGGCTTCAGCAAGCCTCTTTACTCTCGCTCTAGTCATTGGTCTTTTTGAAGCTTCAAAAGCATCCTCTTCTTTAAGCTCTAATTCATCTTCAAGTTTAGAGTCAAGTCCTTTGCTTCCTATGATTACATAAAGATTGCATCGTTTGATTGATGAATTCACTACCTACATCTCATTGAAACATAGCTAGTTTGTGTTGATTCATATTTTCAACAAATTTTTGGAACATAACAAATACTGAACAAAAATTAGACTTAAATTTCAAAAGATAAAACCAACTGAATTGTGAGAAGTTGTCGATGAAAATAGCATAATATCGTAATCCTTAAGGAGAAATAATAGGAGATGGACTCCATATGAAACAATGTATACATTCTAGAGGAATAGTAGAAACATATTATGAAGCAATGAAAGGGAATATGGTAATTTTCCCTAATTGACAAGCTTCACACACTTGTGAGCTAATTTAATTGAACTTGATAGCTTTATTCCTTGAGAGTTGTTGGAGAACTTCTAGATGCAGGTGTCCTAAACGCTCATGCCACACCTCATCACTTGTTAACTGCTACCTAGTTGAGTAGTAGGCTAGGAATTGTGAATTCTACAACATATATAAGTCCTTATGCCTCTTGCCGTGTGTGAGTAGCTGAATTTTTACCTTGTCCTTTACGCATACATAATAAAAATCAAATGTAAAGGCACATGGGTAATCTTTTGTTAATTGTGACACAAATGACAAAGATTTGGTGATACTAGGAAAAACAATACCATCCTCAAGAGAGATTTTACCTTGCAAAGTGGCTAAAGCTACTAACCCGATATGAGTGATAGGAAGGAAGTCTCCATTCCCAACAATCATTGAATCATCTCCATGATATGACTGAGGGTCGTTAGTTGGCTTGTAGATCATTGTGACGTGAGAAATAGTTCTAGTATCTGGGTACCATTCATTACCTGATGAATTATTGTGTTCTGTTACTCTCATAGCTGCTAGAGCATTGGGTAGATCTTCTGATTGATACTCTTGATCAAAACGACTATAACACTTGAATGTTGAGTTCCCATACTTCCCAAAAATTTGAAAAGTTAGTCTCTAATTATTTTTTGAGCTTCTAGGAATGAAATTCACACTGTCCATTTTCGTTAGTTAAGGGAAGTGAAGAAACCTTTACTTTCTCATAGGTCCCGGAAAAACGTATACGAGATCAGAACATGACAATAAACAATAAAAGTATGAAATTGAATACGAATAAATAAGTAAGAAAAGAGCGAAAGGGTTTCTAATTATGAATCTGCGTATGAGCATGTTACAATCATATGATAGCCTTGGCCACAAGAGCTGTTGGCGAGTATATCCAGTTCTAACAACGGATACTAATAAACCTAATTGGGTCGCAACTTGCTAAAGAAAACAGAAAAGTAACCTAAAACCCTAAGTATTGCAGTGAGTAGAATCGAACGTGTATGTGCCCTTCCTTCTCATCTCTCTTATATAGACACCTAAGGTTGGTCTGCTTTCTTTTTTCGCCTCTGAGTCTTCCGTGGAAATCTTCTTTTTCGTGTTTATTCTCATGCTTAAATATTCCTTTTTAGATTTCTTTCATTTCTTTACGTCTTTCAGAACAAGCTACGACCATCATCGTCCTCAGGCCGAATTTTTGTTCAAAATCGTAAGTGGGCCCTTATCCCGTTTTAGGCCTCTTTGAGCCGTTTTACGATTTAGACGATTTTTGAAATTCCTATCGTAGAACTGGTCTTCCGTACAATGATACGATACAGATTTTGAAAAATAATTTCAATCGTATAAGTGAGATAATGTTGGCGTTTAAGTTAGCTGTTATCGTTTTATACGATTAATAAAAAGGAACATATCTTTATGTCTGTTTTGGAGAATGATAAATTTAATCGCATAACCGAGAAAATCTTCGGTGTTTAGTCTAGCCATTATCTCTTGACGCAATTAAATCCTATACGAAAGGATTTTTTGCGATTCTTTCGTGAATTGTATGAAATAATCGTACAAACAGTAACGGTCAGCTTGAACACCGTTTGTACTAATAATTCAGAACTCATGCGAAAGTAATGAGTTATACGGTTTTCATCATAAAATTCCAACGAAAACTCGAAACAATACGAAACGAGAGATGATTTTTCCAAAGCGATTTGAAGTGTGCCGTTCAGCTTGCCAATGGGTGAGCTAAACTTTTGTGATTGAGCGTGCCCATTGGTGAACTGAACTTGTGCGGTGCAGCTCACTGATGGGTGAGCTGAACGTACGAGATTTTTGTGTGTTCGTAAACAACAAGGTTTGGAACCAAAGCGTATGTCCGGAGATCGCGATTGCTTAGATCTTTTCATACTTCTCGAACCATGATTTAGATTATATTGTTATTGACCGTAACAGAGCCTGAAGTGTTACCAAACTACTGTTGAAAGCCTCTTCCCCTAGTAGAATAGGCACCTTTGCCTCAATACCCTCTGAAATGACCTCTATTATGATATCGACCACAACCTTAGTTATGGTATCGTCTTCCATTAGTAGAATTCAAGTGTAGTGTTACTACTGTAGCTTCAATATACTCATGTATCTTATCATCAAAGCCTACTAGCTTAAACACCACAGCTTCAAAACTAGGGTTAGGCACTGTATCAACATAGTTTTTAGCAACAACAGTAATAGATTCATACTCATTACCAATGCCATTTAAAGCCCCATAAATCATTTCCTGTTCAAATACAAGTGAACCTATAGTGTCTAGTTGATCACATACTGTTTTATTCCACTTAAGCTTTTTAGTATTTTGAAGTTTTCTTTAAAGTTCCATTTTCATGTTAGCTGAAACTCTATTGTATTTTTTTGTTAAACCTAGCCATACCTGTTGAGCTGTCAGCAATCAATAGACCGATATGAGTGTCTCTTCAGTCGGTGAACCAAAAATTCAAGCTGTTACAAGTTCAATTTTTTCTCAGCTATTTGATGAAGTCTAGGTTTGTTGTCTCATATTTGGTATCTTTTGTTTTGAATGTGATTGTTGATGTGGGTCTTGGTGAAGCTGCAGCAACATATCCTAGAAGCATTTGACGAGAAAGAAAATATTCAAATTGTGTCTTCCACAATAGGTAATTTCAGATATAGAGTTTTAAAGTAACAAAGTGTGATATGCTTAGAGAAAAAACTGAAATCGAATTAGGTAAGCCTTCTCTGGCTTTGATACCATGAAAATAGAAAAGATGATTAAACATGTATATTCTTTGTCCCTAATTAAACTATATTAATTACAATGAACATATAAAGAAATACACAACCAATAACAAAACAACAAGGTCTAAAGCTAAGTGGTTGCAATTGATCCAAAAGGATCAAATTTGTCATAAAGCTTAATTGGTTGGATGCGCACAACATCTCTTTTGTTCGTACAAAGTGAAAGTCTGCAATCAAGGAGCTGATGGAATTAGAAGACCGTTGCAGACTTAATCAAGGAGCTGATGGAATCAAAGAACTGATGAAGACTGGAATTAAACAACGAACTTTAATGAAGCGAATATAGTGTGAAGAACATCTTAAGAAGATATGGCAATTAAGATTTCGAAACAAGATATATGTTGAAGAAAGACGTTCCAGAAGATTTGATTCGAGAAAGCAAAACAAGGAAAGAGATATTGGGAGAATATCGTGGTAGAAGATATTTGAGAATGGAAAGAGAATTCTGTTGGGATTTAGGTATTAGGAAATATTCCTTAGGGTTTTGGGTAGTGTATAAATAAAAAGAAAAGTGATTATTAGGGTTAACACTTTTGCTCTTTATTCTTGCTAAGTTTTATGTGATTCAACTCTCGAAAAGCAGAGTGTTGTTTCTGGTGAGTGTTCTCAAGCCTTTGAGAGAATCACGAGTTGAGTGATTGGGTAGGTTGTGTGTGTTAAACTTTAGGTGACAATCTAGTAGAGTATAAGATTGTGTAAACCTGTTTGGGTTGAGTCTTTGTAAGCAAGATCAAACAAATTAAGTTTAATAAAGAAATACTAGTTGTGTTAAACAGAGCTTTGATTCTTTTATTATCCTTCATACATTTTCAATTGGTATCGGAGCAGATCACCCACTAAAGGATTTGTTTATCCTATAATAGGTGAGATCTTGTGGCACGTATGGAGAATAATCAACAGTTTGTTATGCTAAACAAACCACTAGTATTGGATTCGGATAACTATGGTTACTGCAAAGTTCAGATGACTCAAGACATTTAGAGCATTGACATGGACGCTTGGATTGCTGTTGTTGAAAGACGGGATTTGCCAACGAATCTGAATGCTGAAGGTGAGAAGATACCAAAACCAATGAAAGACTGGACGCTTTCTGAGAAGAGTGCAGCTAAGGAAAATTCACAAACACTCACTAAGATCTTTACATCCCTACCTATTGATGAATTCACTAGAGTTCAAGGATGTACAAGGGCTAAAGAAGCTTGGGATATTCTGAAAACCTCATATGAAGGTACATCTAATGTGAAGCGTACTCGTATTGATATGTTGGCATCTAAATTCGAGACACTCACAATGGATGAGCATGAAACAGTAAATCAATTTAGTAAGAAGTTAAGCAGGATAGCTCATGAAGCCTTGGTACTGGGTAAGACCTACAAAAATAAGAAGCTGGTGAAGAAGTTGCTCAGAAGTCTGCCAGACAAATTTCAGCCACACATGTCAACCATTGAGGTTGCTCTTGATTCAGACACTATAAAGTTTGAACAAGTGGTTGGAATGATGCAAGCATATGAACTGAAAATCAGGAAGAAGGAAATGTTGGGTGATAAGGGGATTGCACTTGTAGATGCAGAAAAGACGACTAATCAAGAGGCTGATCTGGAAGACAAAGTTGGACTGATCGTCAAGAAGTATTTCAGAAAGATTGAGAGAGGTCAAAAGAAAAGTAATTCTAGTTTCAGGACGGATCAAGATAGAGACCATAAAAAGGAGAAAAACAGTGCCTCAAGTGTGAAGGTTTTGGGCATTTCAAGTCTGATTGCCCGACCTTGAAAAGACATGGCACTCTTTAATGCTATGAGTGTAAAGACTATGGCCATGCCAAGACTGATTGTGTTGGAAGAACAAGAGAAACTGGAAATGATAAGTCATACGTAAGTTGGAGTGAGAGTGACTCTAAGGATGAAAAAGAAGAAAGAGATATTTTGAATAACTTTGTGTCCTTCTTGGGCATAATTCAGGAGGATGATGAGGACCAAGAGATTGATGAAGAAGAGAATTTCTCATTGGAGGAGGAAAACAGGATTCTGGTTGAATATTTGATCCTGAAAAGTAATGAGGTCAAACGGTTGACTGAGTTACTAGAAGCTGTTACTAAAGAAAAAACAGATATCTAGGAATTGTTACACAGAGAAAAACAGAAGAATGAACTTATTGAAGGAAGACTGCAAGAGCAGCTGAGGAACATCATGATGTTGAGTAATGGACAAAGGATCTGGACAAACTTCTGTCTGTTGGGAAGATGGGGAATGATCACTGGGGTCTAGGATAAAATGGTGGAAATCAATTTAAAAATACCAAGTTTGTTAAAGGACAAAGAAGTATGGGGGTGAATCATACTTCTCGCATACAAAGAGCTATGGTTCAGACGTCTCAAAGACCTGATTTTGTTTCAGGCTGTTGGTATAGTGGAAGACTAGGACACTACAACTATTACTGTAGATTGTTTCTTAACATGGTGTCTTATCTTAAAAGAAAGAAATGTGTGTTTAAGGATAGCAAGTTGCGAAACAAAGCAAGGATTCGCAAAGGTGACTTATACTCAGAGACACATATGGATGTTAACCAAGAGTAAACACAATCATACAAACAGATGGTCTGTCATGTGGCATTCCCAGCAAAGACAGATGTAACTGAAACTTCATGGTATTTTGATAGTGGTTGTTCACGACATATGACTGGAACTCAAGGGAAGTTAAATAAGTTTCAAGAAGTTTCAACTGGCAAGGTGTCTTTTGGTGATGGATCTAAAGGAAAAATCAAAGGCAAAGGTATGACAGGTGGAAGCGAGCCTGAGCTTTCTGATGTTTATCTGGTTGATGGACTCAAAGTAAATTTGATCAGCATTAGTCAGCTGTGTGATGAAGGGCTAGAGGTGACCTTTACCAGAACATCATGTAAGGCTGTTAATGACTTGGGAGTGATCAAGTTGGAAGGTCAAAGAGAAGGTAACAGTTGCTACATGTGGAGACAACGAAACAAATGTCTAAGTGTATCTCAAAGTTCTGAAGCACAGTTGTGGCACCAAGAACTTGGTCATCTAAATATGAGGACACTAATCAAATTGGTAAATCATGAGGTTGTTCGAGGTGTTCCAAGGATACTATCATCAGACTCATTTGTTTGTGGACCATATGCACATGGAAAACAAATTTGAGCATATCAGAAGTCTGTTCCTGATGTCAAGACTTCAGAACCATTAGCCCTTGTTCATATGGATTTGATGGGTCCCATACAATTTGAAAGCTTGACTCGTAAGAAGTACATTTTTTTGGTTGTTGATGACTTCATCAAGTATACGTGGGTTCGATTTATGAGAAAAGAGTCTGAGACTCTGAAGAGTTTTAAAATCTTGGTGTTGCAACTCAAGAATGAAAAGTGTGGAATCAAAACCATAAGGAGTAATCATGGAGGCGAATTCCAAAATGAGATGTTTTATGTGTTTTGTCAAAATCAGGGCATTTTACATCAGTTTGGAATGAGAAGTGTGGGATCAAAACCATAAGGAGTAATCAGATGGTGGAAAGGAAAAACGAAACCTTGCAAGAAATGGCTAGAGAAATTTTACACAAAAATCAGGTTGCTAAACACTTCTGGGCTGAAGCAATCAACCTTGCCTGCTACATCATCAATTGGGTGTATGTACGAAAAGGATCCAATAAAACACCATATGAGATGTGGAAAGGAAAGACACCAAGTTTGGGTTATCTTCCATGTGTTTGGTTGTATTGCTATATCTTGAATGACAAGGATCAACTAGGAAAGTTTGATTCCGGAAGCGATGAAAGTTTCTTCTTAGGATATTCAGGCACTAGTATGGCGTTTCGGGTGTTTAACAAGTGTACCAACATGGTTCAGGAAACTATTAATGTGGTTTTTGATGATTATTCATCATCTAAAATGATGATTCAAAAGATAGCTGAACCACTCTCTTCAGAACAGAAAGCTGATGTGTCCGCTGGTACGAATGTCCCAACCTCTTCATAACCTGCTTCCACTCTGCAAGTACACATGACTCACTCCAAACAAGATGTGATTGGCGAGATTCAGGGGGAGATGGTTACAAGAGGAAAACATATTGATTTCAAACAGTTAGCATCTGGACAACTATCTGATATTATCATGTTTTCAGCATTTGTATCAGTATTTGAACCAAAAAACATAAAGAAGCATTGAGTGATGATTTTTGGATATCAGCTATGCAGGAGGAATTAAGTCAGTTCAAGAAAAGTGATGTCTGGGATTTAGTTCCAAGGCCAGATAACTCAAATGTGGTTAGAACTAAGTGGATCTTCAAGAATAAAATTGATGAATCAGGAACTGTTTTAAGAAACAAGGCACGATTAGTAGCACAAGGATATTCCCAGGTAGAAGGAATAGACTTTGATGAGACTTTTGCACCTGTGGCTCGGCTTTAGTCAATCAGATTCCTGTTTGGAATGGCATGTGCACTGAAATTCAAGTTACATCAGATGGATGTGAAAAGTGCCTTCCAAAATGGGATCTTACAAGAAGAAGTCTATGTGGAATAACCCAAAGGATTCGACGACTCGCAACATCCTGAATTTGTTTTCAAACTCAAGAAGGTATTACACAGGTTGAAACAAGCTCCCAGAGCGTGGTATGAAAGATTAACAACATTTCTTACCAATCAAGGCTATGAACGAGGGTCAGTGGACAAGACACTGTTTGTGCTAAGAGAAAACAGTGATATGATCATAGTTCAAATTTATGTTGATGATATAGTCTTTGGTGCTACAAAGGACAGATTGGTTAAAGAATTTGTTGAGAGTATGACAAATGAGTTTGAGATGAGCATGTGTGGGGGAATTGAACTACTTTCTTGGATTACAAGTGAAACAAACTGAGGATTGAATTTTTGTTACTCAGAGTACTTATGCAAGAAATCTGGTAACAAGATTTGGAATGCAAAGTAGCAAGGATGCAAAAACTCCAATGGAAACTAATGACAAGCTATCACGAGATGAATCAGGTGAAGATGTAGATCCAAAGCTATATAGGGGAATGATTGAAAGCTTGCTCTATCTCACGGCTAGCAGACCCGATCTATGCTTTGTAGTGGGGATTTGCGCCAGATACCAAGCACAACCAAAAGCTTCTCATTTAGCAGATGTCAAAAGAATTATCAGGTATGTGAAGGGAACATCTAACTTGGGAATTCGTTTTACAAGAGATACAAACATTAGTCTGGTTGGATACTGTGATGCGAACTGGGCAGGATCTTTAGATGATAGACACTGTACAAGTGGAGGGTGTTTCTTCATGGGGAACAATCTGATTGCCTGGCACAGTTGCAAACAGAAATGTGTTTCATTGTCCACAGCAGAAGCTGAGTACATAGCACTGGGAAGTTGTTGCACACAACTCTTGTGGATGAAACAGATGACTGCTGACTATGGTACAAAATCTAACTCTTTACTAATCTTGTGTGATAATAAAAGTGACATAAATATAGCTAAATATCTAGTTCAACACTCTAAAACCAAGCATAAAGATATTAGACATCATTTTATCAGGGAGTTGATTGAGGAGAAACTGATTGCAATTGACCATGTGAGCACTGATTTACAACTTGCTGATTTATTCACAAAAGCTTTGGATTTTAATCGTTTATTAATTTATGAAAAGCTATCGGTGTTTGTGAAGCCTAGCTTGGTCAGTATGTGTAAGGAATCTCTTATTGACATGCATATGAGCTACTGTTGTATAAAGTTATAGGAAATTTAGAGGGCTGTTTGTGTTGTATATTGTGGAAAACATCTGCCTGTCATGCCGTTTTGAAATGATCAATGTTAACGGGCTATAAGTATTCATACCAGGAGGTCAAAGAGCTGAGAAGAGCTAAGTGATTGAGTGTGATAAAAAAAATCACATGCAGATGTTGAGAAGTCAAGTGATACATCTGCAAATCAATCACATAAAATTATTGTAAAGAAAAATCAATCGATTGAAACAAAAAAAGGGGACTCTTCAAAGGAAATACCAGCTGCATGAAGAATGATACTTGTGAACAGCGACTTGAGATAAGATCATAATAAAATCATGACATAGTGAAAGTCTAGCCACAATATCACCACGCAGAGGTATGAACTACTGAAATAATTTCTTAACCAAGCTCGTGTCTGAATTGGTTCTGATAAACAGTTGGCTGAGCTGACTCACTCTTTTGTATGTAGAATTTCCTCTTCTGATTTATTGATGAGATTGTTCGTCATGGTCAAAATTGCATATTTGGGTCATTCGTGCATATTCCGATGATTGAAATATGTCATTAATATGGAAAAAATTAAACCCTTAATTATTGAGTGGCATATAATATTAACTTAAATTTAGTCGAACTGTTTGATGTATGCTTAAGTGTTTTCAGGCCCAAAAGCCCATTTGATGAAAGATAGAAAGGGGGTGAGAGGCGGTTGCAAATTTAAAGGAATGTACTAGAAAGAAAGTTGAAAGGATAAGGGAAATCTAATCGATTCAAATTCCTTTTTTACTTATTGCCTCGTTGTTTCTGTCTCTCTCTTTTTCATTATCTCAAACTAGGGTTTTCAAAAGCACAAATCAAGATGGAGAACTTGGAGCAGTTTCTTGGTGATCTCCAACGATTCTTTTAACAAGTTGGAGCACCAAAATCAGCAACCCCTGTGCAAGCAAGATCATCCATGGCAATTTCTTCCAACCGAATCAGAGTATCAAACTCCTTTGCATGCAACCGATGATCTTCAACCAGTTGAGAATGCTTGCCGGACATTGTCAGTCTACCGACCACCATGGTATCAGTTTGGGCTCCCAAGCAGATCTCTGTTTCCTGGAAGAGGAGATGAACAGTCACATCCTTGCGATCCCATACCCACTTCTCATCAGGTGCCTGATCTACAGGAAGATAAATCGATGCACAGCGATGGAGGTTCTTCAACTGAACCAGTCCTACCAGATGGTGTAGGTGAACAGACACCTGTAGGCAATCAAGAGTCTGTGCCAGTGCAACATTCTGTTGATGCACACATGAAAGATATGATTGAAGATGGAACAGAAGCTGACGATGTTACGATGGTTGGTGACACTCAGCCGTCTGAAAGAACATCAAGACTGCAAAAAGGAAGGAGATTGCAGTCAAACAGGAGAGTGAAGCCAAGAAACCAAGAAAGGAGATACGGTCATCTGATTTTGATCACACCAGGTTAACATACAGAGCGGCTGCACAAAGGTACACACTCATCTCCAGGAAAGAGTGTCTGGAATAAACAGAGGTAACCCTGGTACCTGACAGTAGAATCAGTGACTGGATATCTGAGGCAGGGTTATTGAGAACAATGAAAAATCTGGGGGGGGGGAGGTATAATGAGGAATTGGTTAGGGAATTCTATGTAAATTTCCCAGCTGAGTATGATGGTGAACAGGTCGTAGATGTTAAGGTCAGAGGTTGGATTTATGTGTTCTCACCTGTTCAAATCAACTATTTGTTCGGTTTGTCTGAAGTTGATGATGTGCAGAGCCGCATTCAAGTTGCTGCACTAACTCATGAAAAGCTAGCAGCATTCCTCAGTGGTGGTTCAGTTCGCAAATGGACGGGTTTTTCCAGTGGACATGTGATGGATGATCTGCGTGAGCTTTACAAGATCTGTGGCAGAAATTGGTATCCATCCAAGAATGATGGATATATGAAGTTCAAGAGGGGGTTGATTGTGTACAAGATAGTGAACAAGATCAGCTTCAACATGGGAAATCTGATCTTTGAGCACATGGTGAATCATGCTAAGGCCCATCACTCTTGCGAAACCTAGTACAATCAAGCCAGTTACTTTCAAGGAAAGCAAAAAGCCTGTACCAGTCTTAGCTCCTAAACAAAAGGCTATCGTGACTCGAGCATTAAAGTCCAAGCCTGCACTCAAGATCAAGGTCAAGAAAGGAGACAGTGCTATTGTCTACCGGTTGTGAAAGGCAATGCGAAGTGCTATTCATATGCTTGAAGATGCTCTGGCTGCAGGTAAGTCTCTCTATCCTGATTCTCTCATTATCAATGATAGTCTTTAGGTGTTTTTGACATGATGTCACACAAGCAGGGGAAGAGAATGGTGAAGACGATGAGGAAACTAACTCTGATTAGGGAGGCAAAGGATTTAGGGGGCGAAGAGAATGAGAGCTGTTGCTTTTGTTTTTTTTATGTTTTCAGTTTTTTTTTTGTGTTGGCAAAAACCTTGATTTTGTGTTTGAACTTTTGCAAGTTTCTTTGAATTTGGTGCAGGTTTCAGAGGTGGATCGATCGATCTCTTGGTTCTTCGGAAATTGGTCCGATAGATCGATCGATCTAGACTGAATCGATCGATTATTTCTTTCATAATTTACGGGACTGGATGGATTGATCGATATAAAGCTTCTGAGGTTTTCCGTAATTTTTGGTCGATCGATCCCTCCTTGGATCGTTCGATCTGAACCTCTGCATCACTTTTCATATTCCAAAAATATGCAGATTTTGCAGACTTTTCATCCTTTCCATCAGAACTTGAGTTCATTGCCTTGCAATATCCCTTGGGATTATCTTCAACCTTTCGTGGTAGCATACCAGCTTATCTTTTAACTGCTTCAGAAGTTTTAGCCACTTGTACATCTAACTTCTTCACATGAGTAGACAATGATTCAAACTTGTTGTTCAAATAGTTATACATACCATGCAGTTTCGCATTCAGATTCTTTTCAGACTGCTGTTGACTTTCTAAGATTTGCTTCAACATCACCTCCATCTTATTATCTTGTTGAACTTGAGGTTGAACTGTTTTTTGGAAACCAGGTTGAGGGGCTTGTTGAAAACCATCCGATTTCTGGACAAATGACTGTCCAGGCTTTTGTGCAAGGTATTCTGGGGAGGATAAGACTAATCTTGAGGATTCGCAACATTAGTACTCATCCATGACAGATTACCTTTGTTGTAACATGGATTGTACCCTTGGTTGTAGACTCTTTTTCCCTGGCTATTAATATAGCTAACGTCTTTGATGTTTTCAGATTCATTAACTACAAAGCAATCAACTTCAACTTTCTCTACACCCTCAGCAAAACTGACATGCTTCTCATTCTGTTTCTTGAGAAACTGAGTAAGAAGCTCATTTACCTCTGCTAGTCCAGAAGAATCTGAACTAGATGACCGCACTCTTTGATCATACTCAGAACAATGGTTGCTATTACTATCAGCAAGGTTGTTAATTAGCTTGTAGGCTTCATGAAATTGCCATTACTAGATGTGTCTAGAGAGAGTTGGTATTTCTAAAAATACCTCTATAGAAGGTGTTCAAGAGGTTCAACTCAGAAAAACCATGATGAGGACAATCCCGCAGGTATTCTTTGAACCTGTCCCATGCTTCATAGAAGGATTCCACCGGTCCTTGCTGAAATTGTGAGATCTTACTTCTCAAATTTTTGGTTCTAGTGGAGGTGTAAAAGTGATTCAGAAACTTGGCTTTACACTCTTCCCAAGTCTTTATTGAGTTAGCAGGTAATGACTTAAGCCACCTCAGAGCACTATCAACTAAAAAATTATTGAAGAGCTTACAATGCACGAAGTCTTTAGAGACTCCATTCAGCTGAGTTGTGCTGCAAATGTCTTCAAAACTATCAATGTGACGTATATGATGCTCAGTAGACACGCCATGAAAATGGTTTTGTCTTAGTAACTGGATCAGTTGAAACGGGAACTGGTAGTCCTGTCTCTGAGGCTGTCGAGGGTGGAGTGCATTCCTGTTTAATAGGAAAGCTTCAGGGTTATTGAAATCGCCAACTAGTACCCTATTTTGGTGAGGTGGGCGATTTTGATTTAGTCCAGGTGGTATTTTCTTGCCATTTATATCGCCTAGATTGGCGTTTTCAGCTCTTTGGTTTGCGTCTCTTTCGAGATTTAATGGCGGCACTTAATTGTCGTTTCCTCCTTGTTGGTCGAACGCCAATTTTCCTATTTGTTCCAAGCCTGGAGGGTTATGGGCATTCTGAACTAAGGGAATGATCGGATTCTGAATGACGTTGTCAGCCATTGGTGTGAATGAACTAGCGCTTTTTCTAGATTTACGGTTTGAACGTTCTAATCTTGCGAGTTCTTCGTTTGTGAGATTAAGCAGTTCAGGTGATTTTTCAGATCTCCTGGTCATGCACCTTCAAAAAAAAAAAAACAAGCAGAAAGAACGAGATTAGTACTGAAAATAAAAATCTTAGAATAGACTCTAAGATAAACTTAAAAGGCACTGTGTTGGTCCCCGGCAACGGCGCCAAAAATCTGATAGGTTCAGGTTTTAATCATAAATCTACATTGCAGAGAACATATCCTCGTAGTATAGTATAGAGTCGAATCCCTCAGATACCAGACAATACGACTCTCAGTTAAAAATCGATTCTAGCTAAGATAAAATAAAAGAGGGAATCTTTTTGAAACGATTAAAAAGTAAAGCGGATAATTAAAAGCGAATGTAAACCAATAAAATAAAACGATATGCGATAAGGAAGTTCCACATGTAATTAGGTTTGAGGTTCAGGTTGACAAGCAAGATTAACAATGAAAATAGTTCTCAACTCAAAAGTCGACAATAAACTAATCTCCTCCCGAAGTATTAGACCCCTATAATAGAATTTCTAGCAATAAAGACTAATCTTCTCCCAAAATCTTAGATCTCTAAATGAGACAAATAAATCATGCAGTGATTACAGATTCGATATGTTCATAAGCATTCAAAGACAATACTCCCGCAAGCAAAGATACTTATTCATCTAGACTAGGTTAGATTAAATAAAAAAATCCCTTTGTATTTATTAACCTAAAATAATGAACTAGGTGATCAGGCTAATTCAAGCAATGATAACAAATCTAGACTAAGAACCTAACAAATAAAATCCATTAAAGTCAAACTGTAACCATCAAAACCTATTTTTCCTGGGAAATCCCTAAAACCTAACAAAGAGACTACTCAGACATAGCCAAGCAATCAACAATCATCAATAGAGAAAGCATATTCAAAAACCAGATTTAATAAAAGTAATAAGAGAGTTTAGCATTCTTCTCCAAATACAGGTGTCAGGATTTTTCTCTCACAGAAAAGCTCTCAAAATAATGAATTGTGTTGTGAATTGAATTATGTGTATTTTAAAAATAAACCTAAGCTTTTAACTTGTATAGAGTTCAAAAAAGAATAAAACCTAATAAGGAAAACCAGTGATAAGTCTTGAGGACGAACATATATTTTTGGCAATCTTCAACAAATCTCGAGCATACGGATCGATCGATCAATCCAAGTGTGGATCGATCAATCAATCCAAGTGTGGATCGATCGATCAATCCAAGTGTGGATCAATCGATCAAAACTTCTGTAAGTTTGGTAGTCTTCAGGATCGATCCATCCAACCTTGGGTCGATCGATCTACTCCATCACGTGCTGCTCATGCTTCTTCTGCGAGACAGCTTGACCACTCTTCAATAAAATCGTCATAACTTTTGATTGCCTCAATGGATTGGCCTCAAATCACTTTCATATGAAAGATAACTCACGTGGCCAGTTTGAGTTAAAATATAAGCCCATTACATTCAAACAAACATCTCCAAATGTCGATCAACGTTTGGCTCTTCTGCTGAACTCTGCTTCTGCATTTGTCAAATTGCATCCATTTTCTGCACAAAACCAACTTTTTACTTCAGAACATTCAAAATGCCTAGAATCATGAATAAATACAAAAAAAAATATAAAATACTCGATGATGAAACATAGCAAGTATAAATACTCACCAAAAGGCATCAAAATCGAGTGATATCAACCACAAGATGTTTTTCCAAAATGTTTGTTATCTGTCAAATCTCTCATAAGAGAATCAAGCTTCATCTTGAAGTTTTGGCATAAAATGTTTGGTCTATCATCATAATTAAATTTTTTTTCTGGAGATATCTAGATATTTGAGGCCACCTAGGATTACACGTGAATGTGATAAACAAATCCGGGAAACCAAAATGCTTACATATAGCCATGGCATCGTAATACTTTTGATGCATATACCTAGGAACACCAACAAAAGTAGCTGGAATCAACATTCTAGTTCCTTGTTCACTCGTATCAGTATATCTTTCTTTGAAATTATCTTTAACCGATTGATAATTTTCGGCCTTAAAGCTTGACTGTTTTTTTCTAATATAACACAACATGTGATCATGTAAACAAAAATACATTTATCATCAAGTATAACAAATAAAAATATTGTGTTAAAACGTGTGACCAATTTTTTTGTATAAAAACACAATCTGCTTGCTTCAATTGTTGTGTAAGCATCAACCAAAAATTGTTGAAATAGTTGTTTATATCGAAGCAAAGTATGACATACTTTTCGTCTTTCTTGAATTTTGAAAGCATACAACTGTCTCATACTAATTGTTTTAACATTTTTATTGAATTTACGTCCATTATATCATTTCTATATGCCAAGTCTAAATCAGTCTTCTCCATAAGGAAAAATCATTGGATATTGTAAAGAAAAATACAAAACATGAGTTTTTATCCTAAGCAAATTTCTTGATTTTTTTCTAGAATAATGTCACGCCTAGGCATATCTGGAACAAAATCACTCGGAATCAAGGTAGCAACTCCTGAAGTTGTTGGCATGCTATAAATTCTTCCATCCTTTTATTTTCTATCACAAACAATTCTCATATGAAAACTTTCATTTTCATTCTTCTTAGGTGCGATGAATCTATCTCTTGCTGAACGAAATATCTTCGCGTAAGGATTAAATTCATTTAACATATTGATTATAGCTTCAATTATTTGGGAACATAATTCTCATTTCTTCTTTGGATCATAACTTGACCGTTTACTGTCAAAATAAATAGCAAAATTATTGAATATTTAAAAATTGGAATATTTTACTATATATGTTTTTATTAAAGATAAAAATAACACCTTAAGATTGTAGCTCGTTTAACAACCTCGTTATCTTTATCAACAATATATAGTTGAGAAAATTTCGGATAATCATTATTATCTGGTTTTAAGCTATCCATGAGGTGATATTTTGCTCCTTACAATTGAAAAATTTTAGGTCCACGTCCTTTAGGCATAGATTATCAACTTTTCCACCTAGCAAACTAAAAAAAAATCATGTTGTAAACGCGAATATGCTCACGAAAATGTCACCTCATTTCGTCTTCTGATGTCATTAAATGTTCGAGAACTTCAGGAGGTGATTTTAAATATGGTAGCTTGGCTGTTCTAGATGAACAACACATTATAAATGTAGGATTTTTCTGATTTCTCTTCTTGTTAACACGCTCGTCATACCACATTAACACTCCAAAAAATGAACATTCATTTGTTGGGTCTCCATGATCTAAATAACCTAAAATTCTGAATAAAAATGCATAACAAATACAAGGCTTACATAAATAACATAATCTAAAATAATACAATTAATTAAATTACACACCTTTTTGATTATGGTTTTGTATGAGAATTTTTTTCCTATTAGAGAAAACCTTTTAAAATACCAAAGCCATCTGTTTAACTTTTTCATTTGAACACGGGTTTAGATGATCATATCCATCATCTGAATCCTCAATTAATGTATTTTATTCTGTATCGTAATCTAATACAAACTCACCAAAAATTTTCCATTCTCCTCCTTAAATAAAGTAAATTATTTTACAAATAGTTATAAACAAATCAAATATCAACGTAAGTGTATTTATTAAAACGGTGAGTTTATAAATGATTACAGGGTACCTTGAGTTTGGTTAACGAAATCATTGATTGTTTCAATAGGTGTTCTGGATATGTCATCTTAACGTTCACCAATGTGATCAAATATAGCACTCCCTTCATCTACAAAAAAACAAAAAGTAGCAAAATTTTAATAAATAATTTTCAAAAATAAAATTTTTATAATAATTTAACCTAAGCAGAATTCACCGATGTATTTGATAAAAGATTTGGATGCCAAATTAATTATTTAATGTTGATAATAAACATA